>RJWJ010007268.1:0-58121 GCA_004363605.1 Indri indri | reverse complement strand
GGCTCCAGACTTGCATCAAGGCAGTGAGCCTGCCATCTGCCTGATGGAAAGGACAGCCTTTGGTGTCTGTAGAACAACAGGATCTGTACAACAAGGAGTAATTTATGGGCAATTGGAGAGGGTCACAGTAGTGTTGGGGCAAGAGGCCAAACACCGATGGACTAACCATCCATAGGAGTACAATCATCCCCAGGAAGCATTCTGTCTCATAGGGAGGTGCTCACTGCTGCCAGGCCAGCCACAGGTTGACATGGGGCATGTGCAAAGAGGGCACTCTGTATAAGTGCTCTGTGTGTTATTGTCACCCAAGGTGAAAGCACTGGGGGAGGGGGGCTCCCAGGGATTCAGGGAAGGTGTTTCAAAGGGTAGTGAACTGATTGGGGGAATGGCTGTGCAAAATTTTTCTTGGAGACCCAGAATTTTCACTCGCACCACCTCTTTTAGGAGCCTTTGCAAAGCTCGGAGCAACAACCGAATAACTGAAGCATTTATCTAGGCTTATAAAACTTAAAAGCCAATCCTTGAACCAAATCATCTGGATGTTTCCACCAGAATTGCTTTATTTGGTCAAGGGAAATGACAACCTTTTAGTTGCTCTGACAAAATGTTTTTTGCTTTCTCCCTTCTAAAGCACATCATCCAAAGTTAAAGATTTTGCAATTCTATGGCAGTGCAAACACTTGCCATGGTTTTTATCGAGGAAATGCTGGGTTTCTGGATGCTGGTAGTGACTGTACTGAAGGTTAGGCATTCATGGCATTTATTTCATTCAAATAATTATGTTTTAGTTCCCATTTCTAAGGCTTTTTTGCTTAATAAAAAATGGTAACAGTAAAGAGATCACTACATAGAATTAATATAGCTATTGGCAATTATCGTTTAAAATGCTGAGACTCCACCCAAGAGCTATTTATTGCATGTTCTCTGCCATGTGGCTCCATGCTTTGGCTTTCTTCTTGGCCATGGAGAACCAGACAGGTTCCATTGGCTCAACCGGCTTAACCGGCTTAACCAGCAGCTGTTGGAATGCAGCTGGGAGAGTTGAAGATCCTTTGGTTTCTTTCCCCATGGTAGGGACTTGTGGTATCTTCTGATCTTCAAATCCAACTGGAACCACAGCAAATAACACACAAGCAGTAAGAAACCCCAGAGATACTGGGGTATGTTGTTTATGGGATGCAATAAAATGTTTCCTCATCTCAGCTTTCCTCTAATCCCTCTGCTCTTAGAGATTTCCAACTCCTTTTCCCTTCATTGCCAGGCTTCTAAAAGTCAGTGCATGGGCAATGTCAAGTGGGTAAAATCAACACAGCTATGGCCACAGGGACTTGGATAGGCGAAGGCCCGAGAGGTAATACCTACAGCTGGAACTGCCAATCTTTGGGCAGTTACTACTGGATTGTCTTATACTTTCGAACTGAGACCAGAGGGGAAACATATTGTATCTGCTTATTTTCTAAAATTTCAAATAAAGCAATATTATTTTTGCTTTGCCAATCCATGATGTAATGTGAAATGAAATGACTGATAACTCAATAGACGCACCCAGTAAAAGTCGATGCTAAACAATATCGTACCAACTACCTCGGCCAAGTTGACTATCACCCTAGTCCCCAATTCCACTCCCTCCCCCTCATCCTGCTTTATGGTTGATTTATTCAGGGGCTCAAACTCAACCAATGGTTCTCAATCTTGGCTATGCATTAGAACCACCTAGGGCTCTTTTAAAAATAATGTCCCCGACATTTCCTGAAGCAACTGAATTAGAATCTTTAGCGATGGAGCCAGGGCCATAGGCACTTTTTTAAAAAGCTCTAGTTGCTTTTTAAATCACTGGGATTCTAATGTACATTGAGAGTTGAAAAACAACAGGAGTATAGTGCCTGTGAGGCCGTTAATAGTTGGAAGCAGGTCAGCCGCTGCTATTTCATATAATGGGTTCCTGAATTCCTAGTCTAATTTCTTCCTGAGAGGGATTAAAGGAGAGGGAAAAGATGGTTCAATATAAATCCATCCTCCCCTCATCCCTGCTCTGGGCAAAAAAAGTCCCTCTGGCCCACAACTCTCACTGGTAAGATCATATTCTATTATATCTCAGCACGGTATTTTTTCAGCCCAACATTTCCCCACCTCTCACATCCCTGCTCAGAATACAGAGGGCCTGAAACAAGCTTTTTAAATAATTAAATACAATTCAATATCATCAGGCCTTTAGAGTGAATTATTTTCAACAGCTTCATTGGGGATGTAGAAGGTGAGAAAATACTGCTTTGCTATGAACTGGGAAGGGACTTGGTATTTTCCTCTTGCTTACCCAGGCACAAGAATGTTTTAGTGAGTGACCACAGTTTTGTGCCTAGACAACTTCTTTGATGAAGCGAAAGACTAGAAAACCCTCCGAAAGTTACATACTGGACTTAAATTAGTCATAATAATTGGATTTTCCTAAAATGAGCTGATATCTGTAGCTAATGAAAGAGCCATGAGAGAATCGTGAAGCTGATTTGAGGGGTAAGAGACATGTATTACCTGAACTTGAAAGTGCAAAAGTTTCACAACATTCTACCAGGGCTGTTCTTTTTTTTGGGGGGGGGGGGTCGGGGAGGGTGTCAGGGTGTGTGTTTTACCTGATTTGGTAGAGTTAGGTAGCTTCATCTGTGCTGTCTTCGCCTGTCTATGGACATCAGAAGTTAAAATCATTTTTGGTTGGTTTTCATTTGCAGGGTCAGTTCCCTTTAATATAAAAATGAAAACAGAAAGCTTGTAAGTCCTGACATAAAAACAGCAAAACATTCAGAAGACCATAGGTTGCAAGCCCTGTCCTGGGTATTATGAGTTCAACAGTAACCAAAAGGAAAGAGATTAGATATAGATATAGTCAAGGAAAAAAATAGCACCGAGCCCCTTCGTTTGGAATTTAGGTTCACAAAACCTAAGCTAGCTCAAGTTTGTCACTTTTCAGGCCTGAAAGAAAAAGTCGTCTAATAATACAAACAGCATAAGCAGGTTAACACGAGAATTGGTTAACTTGAGAACAATCTTTTCCCTAGCACTTTACCAGCACTTAACAGCAAGCTAACAGAATGTGGTGGTTATAAACAAACCTGATCAGCTCATTGATGTGAGTTCCATGGGGTTTCTACTTTTCGAAACTTGCTGACATATGACTGGAAGCACTGCCTGTATTAGAAAGTGATATAACTGTAGGTCTTTTCAAAGTTTTAATTTAGGCTTTTTCAAATTAACCTCTCCATAACTGGTCTAAATTCATGAGTTTAGGTACACTAGTGTATTTCCTCCTGACAAAAGCTTTAACCAAGGTGGACCTTATCCCTGTATGATCCTGCTCCCATGTAGATACTAATGATGAAAAAGAAAAGATCTTTAGGCTGGGTGTGGTGGCTCACGCCTGTAATCCTAGCACTCTGGGAGGATGAGGCAGGAGGATTCCTTGAGCTTAGGAGTTCGAGACCAGCCTGAGCAAGAGCGAGACCCCCCATCTCTACTAAAAATAGAAAAATTAGTTGGGCACAGTGGCGTGTACCTATAGTCCCAGCTACTTGGGAGGCTGAGGCAGGAGGATCCCTTGAGCCCAGGAGTTTGAGGTTGCAGTGAGCTACGATGATGCCACTGCACTCTAGCCAGGGAACAGAGAGAGACTCTGTCTCAAAAAAAAAAAAAAAAAAGAAAAGAAAAGATCTTTAAAGCAAAGAATTAAACAGGTCCTCACAACGAATGGTGGTCCCTCAACAAATTTAGTAAGCACTTAAAAGTATAGGAACTTAGACATATCTCTTGATATGAAATGTGATATGTTTTCTTGAGTCAATTTTCTGCAGTTTTGATAAGAGGGGAGCAAGGCGTCATCCCGTCATCCCTGACCTACATGTGGTACTATTAGCCTAGCTCACCACGGAACATTTTTTTTAACCTACAGGTAGGTGCCACTCCAAACCAAATCAATATGTAGAAATCCAAACATCAAACAGGGAAAGGGACATTGTTATGTACTGAAATGGAAAGGTGCCCAGAAATGAAGTGTTAAATGAAAAAAATAGTATTTATGGTTTGATTCCATTTATAAAAATACATATTCATATGTATAGGCATAAAATATCTGTAAGGATAGTCATTCAACTCTTATCCCAGTGGTTACCTTTGGGTTTTTAAAAATGACTTACTCCTTATTTCTCAACCAATATCATGGAAGCCTTCCCTAGGATATTTAGGGCACGCTTTGATTTATATACTCTTCATGTTCACTACTTTTTACAAACTCCTTAAGAGTATAAAGTGGGGCACGTTTGTATAAGAACAAAGCAAGTCTCTTTCCCCTGAAGAGTCCTCCTGCCTTGATAAATGCTCCCAAAGAGAGGGGAGCTGCATGTCTGGCAAAGTTCCCAATGGAAGCTTAATCGGTGACTCCAGCAACCTTTGGGAGTGTTTTCTGCACTGCCCCAGGTCTTACCCCATATTTAGGCTCCTTAGTCTCAGCCTTGGCTCCAGCTCTGCTCTTGGTTTTTGGCTCTTTCATAGGAACGTGGGCCTGGAAACTCCTCTGCTTCTGCATTGCTATGGTGATCCAAGCTGGCTCTGAGACGGCATCATCTGACAGTCGACCAGGACGCTTTTCTGAGAAGGGAATGAAAGGAGTTAGAACGGAAGCAAGGTAGGCAGGGTCTTTTTGTTGTTGTTGTTGTATTTGACTATTGTTTAATTCCTATGGATAGTCAAAAGAAACATGCTCTCCAAACACACTTTGGGAGGAGGTAGGCAGGGTCCTGAGCCTGGCTAGGACTTACCAATAATAATGTCCCAGATGGAATTCTTGTTAATTGCCAAATGAAAATAAACAGATATCGAGTAGAGAAGGACCCCCTTCTTTTGCGCCCCCCGCTCCCCCACACACACCTTGGCAAGGTAAGTGTTCCTTTGGTAGTTAAGAAGCTGTACTTAAAAGTTAGCATACTGTCCTCTTACTGGCCCTTTCCTTTCCTTGTCCATCCCTCTTCCCACCCCCAAATCGGGGTAGGACAATGGTTGCTAGGTGGCTGGGAAAATTCCTAGGAGGTCAGAGGCTCAGTCCATTGATGTCATTCCTCTAACTCCAAGGAAAATCTTGGAGTATTTTTAACATCTCAGTGTCTCACGCAGGTGTGTGGCTACAGAGGTGTGGTTACAGGCGTATACAAGACCATGTGATGGTGAGTGTGAAGGTACAAAGGTTTGGGGAGAGATTAGTGCCCCAAAGATCACCTAGCTCTGGACTCTTAGATATTTCAGGTAAATGAAGAAACTTGAGAGTACAAACATTTACAGTATATTAAGATTTCAGGCTGAGAGTCTGAACATAATGCTCTATTAATGAGTTGGCTTTAAAAATCCGCATGGTGTTGGGGAAGAGCACAATACATGTAAAAGTATTCTGAGAAAAGCACAAAATTCCATCCAAATGTAAGGTGTACACAGAATGGGGGAAGAGGGAATGGGGAGATGGTCATGTGTCCATTATGGAATGTGGATGTGTGTCTAGAGGCAAAGAGTCAAAATTAACTACTTCCAAATCTATTAACCTAGAATGGGGCACTATCTTGCCCCCAAATCCACAAGCCAGCCCTAGCAAAGCATCAACTTACTAGACGAGGCTAGAACAAACTTTAAGACCTATGTAAGGCTTTGTTTCCAGTTCTTCCTTCCACTTGGTACCTACTTGCCATCTGCAGAGATAAAAGTCTCACCTGAGGTCTTGGAAGCAGGTTTCTTCTTGGCCATGCCTTCAGATTTGGACCTGCTATTTTGCTTCTCTGCAAAGTCATACATTGCAGTGAGGTTCTCTGCAGTGTTCAGGAGCCCCTGGGAAGCACTTCTTCTGATTCGATGTGCCCTACCTGCAGAGGATGAGATTGGGCCCAAGGGCAAGGAAGGAAGCCAAGTAAAGTTATCTTGTTGCTCACTCTTATACGTCTGTGAGGAAGGGATTCTTTTCAGTCGAACTCCAAAAAGGTTTTCGACATCAGCCTCATTGGGTAAATCTGAATGGCGGTTATTATTTCTACCATCACTCTCAAGAACTTCTTCCCTAGAGTAAGTGCCCCCAGAAATGGATGTTTGCCAGGCAGGATCGGTGGTAAACTTCCCAGGTTTGGTAGCAGGCGTTAGGATGCTCTTAATGAGGTCTTCAGAACCTGGGCTGTGCTTCTTGGTTTTGTTTGGAGCAGCTGGGACTCTTGGTAGGGACCGGCTGCTAGCCTTGCTCTCAAAAATGGTTCCTTCAGCAGGAGCAGAACTTGAATAAATGTGTTGCTGATATTCAGGGTCTCCAAAAGCCTGGAAAGTGTCACTGGGAGGCAGGTGCTCCTCAGGACTGCTCCACTGTACAGGTATGTTCGCTGAGCCCATTGGGAAACTCTGTGGCTGGAATTCAGCCAAGGCTTGGGAAGGGCGTCTGGAAGGTATCTGCTCTTCATATTTCTTGCCCTTTTCAGAAAAGCTGTCGGAAACTGAGGAGACTTCTTGCTGGTACTCAAGCTTCCCCAAGTCCTGGGAAAGGTGTCTCAGAGGTGGCTGCTTTTTAGAACTGCTCCACTTCACAGGGGCGCTCTCCAAATATGAGAAATCTTCTTGTGGGTCTTCGGGCCTCCCTGCAGACTGTAAAGGGTGCTTCACAGGCAGCATCTTCACAGAAATGCCTCCCTCAGGGTCAGCGCTCTCCCAGTCTGCGAACACTTGGTGCTCGACTTTAGGCCTCGAGGAAGATTTAAGAGGCTGGTGAGGCAGAGGATCCACGTAAGTGCCTCCCTCAACAGCAGGGCTCTCTGAAAAGATTTGCTGTGCCATAAACTTCACGAATGACTGGGCAGGACGCCTGGGACACTGCGATTTCTTAGACATGCCTTCTTCAATAGCAATGTTTTCTAGACGGGAGGACATTTCCTGAACTCTAGACTTCACCGAGAACTGCGTAGGATATTTACGAGGCAGTGGCCTCCCAGAAATGCCTGCCTCAACAGCAGCATTCTTAACACTTGAGGACATTTGCTGGACTTTCTGTTTCACAGTGGACCAGGATGGATGTCTGGGAATTGGCAGCTCTGAAGAAATGCCCTTCTCAGTGGCAACATTCTCTGGACCTGCAGAGACCTGTTGCTTGAATTTAGGGTTCACCCAAGGCTGGAAAGCATATCTGGGAGGTATTGGCTCCACGGGACCGCTGCTCCTTCCTGCAGAAGTGCTCACTGAGCCTGAGGAGACTTCTTGCTCAAATACTGATCTCATCCGGGGCTGAGAATGATGTCTGGGACGCCTCGACTCCATAGAAATGTTCCCCTCAGTGGCAGAGCTCTCTGGACCTGCAGAGATTTGTCGCTTGAATTTAGGGTTTACCCATGGCTGGAATGGGCGTCCGGGAGGCGTGGGCTCCACAGAGCCGCTCCATTCTGCAGAAGCACTCACTGAATCTGCAGAGACTGGTTGCTTGACTGCTGATCTCGCCAGGGGCTGAGCAGGCATTCTGGGAGGCAGTGGATCCATAGAAATGCCCCCCTCAACAGCAGTGCTCTCCAAATCTGCAGAGACACGTTGCTCAAATGTAGGGATCACCCAAGGTTGGAAGGTGCGTCTGGGAGGCACTGGCTCCCCAGGACCACTCCGTCCTGCAGAAGCGCTTGCTGAGTTTAGGGCAATCATCTGTGGCTGCGATTTAGGCCTCCCCGAAGGCTGGGAAGGGCATCCAGGAGGCAGCAGCTTCACAAAAATGCCTTCCTCGATGGCAGTGCTTTCTGACATTTGCTGGACTTCAGGATTTGTGAAGCGCTGAGGAGAATATTTGGGGAGAAGAGGCTCCGCAGAAATGACTCTCTCAGCAACACCCTCTGAACCTAAGAACATGTTTTGTTGAACTTTAGGGTTCATCATGGGCTGGGAAAGAAGTTTAGGAGGCAGAGGCTTCATAGAAATACTCCCCTCAACTGCCGTGCTGTCTGGAAATGAGGAAACTTCTTGCTGCACTTTAGGGCTCACCCATGGCTGGAAACGGTGTCTGGGAGGGCTCAGCGCCACAGAAAGGCTTCCCTCATCAGCAGCACTCTCTGCACCTTCGGAGGCTTGTTGCTTGACCATTGGTCTCACCAAGGGCTGGGAAGGACATTCAGGAGGCAGCAGCTCCATAGAAACAGCCCCTTCCATACTTGTAATTTCTGGACCTGAGGAGACTTTTTGCTCAACTTTAGACCTCCTTAGGCGCTTAGAAGACATTCTGGGAGGCAGCGGCTCCATATAAATGCCCCACTCCACAGCAGCGCTCTCTGGATCTGCAAAGACTCGTCGCTCACATGTAGGGCTCACCCATGGCTGGAAAGGGCGTCTGGAAGGCACAGGCCCCACAGAACCGCTCCATTCTGCAGCAGTGCTCACTAAGCTGGCGGAGTCTTGTCGCTGAATGGTAGGCCTCACAGTGGGCTGAGAAGGGCATCTGGGAGCCAGTTGCTGCACAGAAGCATTCCCCTCTTCGGAAAGGTTCTTTGAAACTGAAGAGAGTTCTCGTTGCTCTTTGGGCTTCCCCAAGGCCTGGGCAGGGTGTCTGAGGGCCAGATCTTCCTTCGAGCTGCTCAAATCCTCAGCACTGTTGTACTTTTCGACATAACTATCGGATTCTGCGGAGGCTTCTTCATCTTCTGGCTCCAGTAAGGACTGGGAAGCGCATCTGGGGACCAGCTGCTCCTCAGAGCTTTTCAAGTCCACAACAAAACTTTTGGATTCTGATAAGACTTCTTGTTCACCTTCAGGCTTCTCCAAGGACTGGGAAGAGTGACTGTGAGCCAGATCCTCGGAACTGCTCTCCTCCTTGGGAATACTATCTGAATCTGAGACTTCTTTAGTTTCAGGCTTCCCCAAAGACTGGGGAGAGTATCCAGGAGGCACCTGCTTCTCAAAATGGCTTACTCCTACAGCTAAACCTTCTGATTCTGGGAAGACTTCTTGTTCACCTTCAAGCTTCTCCGAGGACTGGGAAGAGTGACTGTGAGCCAGATCCTCAGAACTGCTCTCCTCCTTGGGAATACTATCTGAATCTGAGACTTCTTTAGTTTCAGGCTTCCCCAAAGACTGGGGAGAGTATCCAGGAGGCACCTGCTTCTCAAAATGGCTTACTCCCACAGCTAAACCTTCTGATTCTGGGAAGACTTCTTGTTCACCCTCAAGCTTCTCCGAGGACTGGGAAGAGTGACTGTGAGCCAGATCCTCAGAACTGCTCTCCTCCTTGGGAATACTATCTGAATCTGAGACTTCTTTAGCTTCAGGCTTCCCCAAAGACTGGGGAGAGTATCCAGGAGGCACCTGCTTCTCAAAATGGCTTACTCCCACAGCTAAACCTTCTGATTCTGGGAAGAATTCTTGTTCACCTTCAAGCTTCCACGAGGACTGGGAAGCGTGTCCAGGAGCCAGCTGCTCCTCAGAACCACTCCCCTCCTCTGAAGCACTCTCTGAATCCGAGGGGGCTTCTTTAGCTTTAGGCTTCCTCAAAGACCGGGCAGGGCTTCCGGGAGGTAGCTTCTGGGCAGAAATGCCTCCCTCAGCCGTGTTACTGGTAACACCCATCATACCCCAAATGCTTGCTGCAAAGGCCTGGAAAGCATTTCTAGGAAGCTTTCTATTGCAGGTAGTTGGGACATTGTGGGCTGACTCCATTTTAGATTGGGCATTTTGTGAACAAAGACTGGCAGCTTCTTTCTCTTCCGACTGGATATGAGAAGGAGCTGTGCACATCTGAGCCTCTGCTGCTACTGAGAGAATGGCCTCTTTTTGGGTTGTAGAAAGGCTTTTCACCATTGGTAAAAGAGAAGCTCTGGCTTCTGTCTTCACAGCTCCAGAAGCCTCCTCTTCGTGACATGGTAGTGGACCACTAGCCATGGACTCTTCCGCGTCTTCAGGTATGGGTTGTGCTGATGCTTTTCTGTCTTCGAAATCTATGCCGGCATTTCTCTTGCCTGTGCCACCTTTATCTGAAAGAAACTCCTGAGAAGTGGTGGTTTCTGCTTGTTCAGTTGTAGGCTGCTCCATGATTTGCTTCTCCAAGAGCAGGTGCCAGAAATTTCCGTCGGTCTTATCAGTAGGTGAGTACCCAGCTCTGTCGCCCAGGCCGTGCCCTCGACTGGGTTGTTCAAAGCTTCTTCCTTTGGATCCACACTCGCTCATCCTGGAAGCACTTGATCCTTTTCTTCTCCGTCTTCTTCCATATGCTGCTGACATTGGATAGCCCAGACTTGCAGCAGCATCCGTGTTTAGAGCCTGATCTGTTGTCTTCTTATCATAAATCTCAGTTTTGTTGTTCCGTTCCTGGCTTGAGAGACCTGTACCAAAGACAAATTAGGAAAAGAGAAAAGAGAAAAAGAGAAACACATGTGTGCTTTTGACTTCCTGTGCCCTGGCCCAATGGGTACCTATTTGCTACTGAATTCCCTAGTACGGAGAAGTGGCTGTTCAGAAGACAGAGAGTAACTTGGTCACTATTAGCCTTCTGCAGTTTGAACATTTTTCAATCAGAGGGAAAGGCCAGTTTTTTGAACTGATTTCTGGATTGGCTCTTCACCGTTTTATCAATAGTCTGGTCCACCATTGGCTGTGAGACATATCAAAAGGCAAAATTTGAACTTATAACAATGATTACCTTTGAGGAAACTGACTGGGGCAGGGGGAAAGGAAATTTTTACTTTCTACCTAGCTTTTCTATTTTCTACTTACTGTTTATCTGAACTGCTTGAAATTTCATATCGTATGCATGTATTGCTTTTATTTTATTTTATTTTTTAGAAAGGTATCAATAGGAGTTATCTGGGAGGTTGAGTTACGGCCCTCTTTTCTTCTAATTTCTCCTCTCTTGTCTTAAAATAATCCTATGTAAGATACATGCAAAGCAATTCTTGGAACACCTTAACAGGCCTCTGGTCAAGCACAAGGCAGCAGTTACATAGATTGCGCCTCTCCTTTCCAGTACTTTGTCTAAGAAACTTAATTTGATCCCCAGGTGAAAGGACTCCTTGCTGCCTTTCTTCCCTCACCATCTGCTGCATCCCTAGCTCCATCTAGTGGCTTCATATCACATCCAGCATACAGTGCTGGAATAGTTGGTTGTGCTCCAAACCACTCCCATTATATGGAAAACCGACCAAAGTATCTGCCTCCGAAGGTATTGACTTGGTTCTAGTCTCTGTGTGTAAAAGAGACAACTATTAAAAAAAAAATCTGAAAACAACATAAAAGATTACTCATTTAGTCTTTCTTTCTATTTTTTTGCAGGACAGTTTTGTGGCTTTGTTAGTTTTCATGGGAAAATGTGTTTAGGAATATCCTGTCTTTGAACCCGCATGTGAAAACCTTTGTGGCAAAAACATGAATAACTGCTCAACTTAATTTGTGGACCTGGATTTTGTTTTATCAAATATTGCTTGAAATTAGCTTGCCTTCAGCTGGAGCCAACATTGACATATGCATACACACAAACACACAGAGAGATTTTCGCTCGGGTGGTATTCGTTGTTTGGGGATTTACAGATGTTGGCTGCCAAGGACATCTGTTTGCAGCTGCCCAAGCTCTCTCTGCCCACGGATATGGGAAATGGTCTCACTGTTAACACAAGACCTTTTCTCTCTATTGGAAGAGAAACGCTACTTTAAAAAATGATTTTTGGGGCCAATTCTATTATTCTTGTCTGGTTCTGCTGTGGAAGAAGAATGCTAAAGGGCAAGTCACTGACTAGCACTCTCCTATCTGGGCTCATTGAGGAACCCAGCATGTACATTAGCCTCAGAGAGGATTAAACACATTTACAAATGAAACACCTCTTTGGCTAGAAATTCACTTAGATAAAATAGGAATCCAGGTATGACCCTTTAACCTAAATCGCACCCAAGTGGCAACTGTACTAATTTGGCAGTTTAGATGGAGAAACCTGGACCACCTTCATCTGCATCGTAAATGGAAAGCTTTGAAGACTGAGGGTAGCAGTCCTGGCTAATTCTTGTGTATAGCTCCTGTCACATAGCATTGTGCAATGAAGCCTGTCACGCGTGTTTCTGGGTGAAAGTGAAGATGTGCCAACCTGCACTGTATTTTTTCAGCTCCTTTTGGTAGGCTTCTTTTGGTTTGGTTGTAATGTTTTCTTCTTCAGATTCCTCCTGCTTTGGTTTCACCTAAAACAGGGAAAGAAAGAGCTTGAATCTGGCTGACGTGCCCTCCGCCTATCCCTTCGTGGTTGCGAAAGGAAAAAAAAAAAAATTAGTAAAAAGGTCCTTGATGCTGGGTGCCTAACAATATCATTAAAGATGGAAGTTGTTTCCAACGGCATCCATCATCGAGACATCCCTGGGAATCATTCTACCTATTGGAAGTGGTTCATCCCCATTTGGGGTTTCTAATCTATGAGTGACAGGCTGACGGGATCTCTCTGAAACACCCCAGAAACGACTGAACCACACTGTATGTCCAGAAATCTGAAAATAGGGTTGCTGGGCCTGATGGCAATCATGCCCTTGGCGACATTGGAATTCTCAGATTTGCTTCACTGGACCTGTGAGCCAAATTCAAATCCTGTCTGGCTTCTTTTCAGGGACTTTAGTGAAAGTATAAATGATATCTTTCCAGCTCAAAAGAAGAAAGAGGATTGGGGTTTTGTTGGGAGGGAAGAAAGGAAAAAATGAAGGGCTCGGCCCTTACAGTGAACGAGTTGAAATTGGTTTAGTATAAACAAGGTTTTTAGATAATTACAGTGCAACTCTGGAAATGTCAGAGGAACACTGCACTGAACAGTGTCTGGAATTTGCTTAGTGTAATCCCTTTATGGCATGCATGTAAAGAAACACATACAACTCTTTGTACTCCCACTCAAAGTGCCTGTGCAAACAGACTCAGCTCAAAATCATTTGCTTTTGAGTAAATGAGGTCAGATAGACCTGGGTTCAAATCTCTTCATCATTTACTTGCCGTGTGACCTTGGGCAAGTTATTCTCTGAATCTCTGTGTCCACATCTATAAACGTGAGATGAGGAGAAGCCTCCTGTGGGACTTGCAGATCTAAGAAATTCCAGAGAAGGAAGAAAGTGGTAGAAGCCCCTGTGTCATAAATTATCTTGGATCTTTTTCTATTCAGCCATGTGTCAGGGAGAGAGTGACAGGGAAGAAGTAGATGTCTCAGCCTTCTCAGAGGGTGCTGCCCAGGCCTTTTCTCAACTAGGCTATGCATAAGGGAGAAAGTCAACATTCCCCATCTCTTAGGCTTGTGGTGAGGTGTCCAGGGGATAATGCATGTATAAGGTTTGGCACCTAGTGATTGGTGACCCCTTCATTGACACCAAACTAAGGAGATCTTCTCAGGACCACCAGAGGGCTTCCCGCAGCCTCCCTGCTTCTCCCACTATTCAACTTGTATTTTGCTCACTTTCCAAAGTGAAATCGAGATGTTTAAGCTAGAGGCAACATGGTGGAGTGAAAAAAGTACTGGGCTAGAAGTCGGAAGACTGGATTCTGGCCCTAGACCTGCCACCACCTGGGTGTTTGACTTTGGGGATGTACTTGAATTATTTGTGCTTTAACATTCCTCCCCTGCAAAATGCTTGTACTACACAATCATTTAGTCTCTTCCTGCTCTGATTTACAGCCTCTTACTTTTAGCCCAGAATCACTGGGGAATTAGGTGTTTTTGTTTTTTAGATCGCTCCTTGATAAGCTAGGGAATTGGGTGTTTGACCAAAGTGAACTCTCCAACTAACTGACACATCCTTTTAAACACCAGCATCTTTTAATTCTTAACTTTTAGTAAAAACCTTTTCCAAAAGCATTACTTCCCTATCTTCTTAAATGGGGATCAGGGAACATAATCCACCTTTTCTTGACTCAGACAAATAATGAAGATGATCCATTACATTGGATTATGATATAGCGTGGCCCTGAGGAACCTATTGAGATGGGCAAACTTCTTGAGCCCCAATACTAAATGGCCCAGATTGTTCCTGTCATCTCTCTCTGCTGTCAGATGTCACTTCTCTTTACTGTCGAGTGTGATCCGTGGCCATGTTTTGTTTATTTGTTCATTCATTTGTTTCGAGACAGGGTTTTGCTCTGTTGCCTAGGCTGGAGTTCAGTGGCGTGATCATAGCTGACTGTAGCCTCAAACTCCTGGGCTTAAGTAATCCTCCTGCCTCAGCCTCCTGAGTTGCTAGGACTACAGGTGCCCACCACCACACCCTGCTAATTTTTAAAATTTTTTGCAGAGACGGGGTCTCGCTCTGTTGCCCAGGCTGGTCTCAGACTCCCGGCCTCAAATGATCCTCCTGCCTCAGGCTCCCAGAGTGTTAGGATTACAGGCATCAGCTACCACACCTGGCAGGCCATGTTTTTAACATAGTAGGTCTGCTTGCTAGAAAGTCATATGGCAGAACTTTGTGACATCTATTTGGAGATCTCTGGAGGGGCTAACAACTGAGTTTTGAATTTTTGGAGTTACTGGAAGCCTGACCTCCAAATGAGTAGAAAAGTGCTGCAATTCGTCAATAATGGGTCTCATCTGATTAATAACAAAAAGAATCCTGATCTGGGGTGAGGGTTGAATATCCTCTACAAAGAGGGCTGAGTGAATTCCCAGACGCTAAACCAATCGGCAGTTTCTGGAGGTTTAAGTGACTCACTGTTTCTGCTGTCTTTAGTCCCTTTTATGTAAGTTCCAAATGGATCGGACACCCCACCCGATGGATGCAAGCTTGCTCACCCTTCTGAGGGTTTCAAGCCCAGGACGGTGCCCTCAACTTTGCCATCTCTACTTAGGGTATGGGTCTCCTAAACCATACCATTTCCCTAGGAGCAGTTTGCAAAGGCTGGAATTCATCTTTATTTTTTATATATAAGAGTTTATTCCTGGGTCTCTCAAGGACTTACAGGCACTTGAAGGTTCTTTTTCTTCTTTTGTTTCCGAGGATTTAAAGCCATCTTGTGTCGAGCAGTGGAAGAATCCAAACAGCCCTTGGTGATGGCTCGGATGCTGAAACCAATGGGCAGCTGGGTGCTCCTGGGAGAGGCAAGCGTGGCAAACGCAGTCGAGGACTGGGAGTCATCAGGTTCGGATGTTGGTTCAGAGCTCTGCAGAGGGTAGGAGAAAATAAACAAGTCAACCCGTATGCCGCCACTGCTCTCAAACATTGGAAATTCTTCTGGCTGAAGAATTCCTACATAAGAAATCCTTCCTGAACTACCGTCCCTTTTTCCTGCATTCCCAGTCAACAGGCTCATTCATCAGAGGCAAGCTCCACACTTTTACTGGTTCCCTTGCAGATGAAAACAAGAAACAGGAAGAAGTTCATGTTACTCTACTGCTTAGAACGCATTCAGGGGCATCCCACTGCCCTTGCACGTTCTCTTGCCCTACATCCCCTTCTTACTGACAGGAAGACATCTGGCTGAGGCGAGAGGCACAATCTGTGTCAGTGAAACCCAGCAAGGCTCTGCGATTTCTACGTGGAAGGGTTGGGTGGAGGGAAGAAAATCAGGTTGGAAGAGGGCCTGTGTGCAAGCTGCATTTTCATAGAGAGCACACTGCCTTTATTTATAATTACCGTTCCTGAGAGCAAGGCTGGTGGGAGGCCCCTCAGGAGCTGAGTGCTCCCACCTCCAGTGGGGTGGGGATGGAGCCTGGAACCTTGCCCTCCTTATGGCTGGCCTCCGTCTCTCCGAACTATTTGGTTCTGGGATACTGAGTTGAATTCCCCTGCAGGAGCTTCAAAACAGTCTCCTCTGGGATTCTGGGCAGAACACTTTCCACATCTCAAAAAGCCATTCTGGAGCTCCTTCCATTCCTAAGAAGCTTCAGAATTCTGTTAACAGAAGCCCCTTTGAAGACCAGGTGATAAGCTGTCTCTCTCCTGGATGCCAGTAGCAAAGGACGTAATTTAGCAGGTAGACAGAATTTCCATTTGTGTTTACCCACTAAGTTCTTTTCAAACCAGCTTTGCAAAGTGCCAGCGACCCCTCTGGTACTTGCAGCTTCCACATTTCCCACCACCACCGTATGCTGAGCCAGTGATTGACATACGATGGAACTTTAGCTACTATCATAGTTCCAAACACGTCCTTTTATGGCCTGTGATTCCAGTGCCTGGCGACTTAGCACAGTGCTAATGGGTCAGGCTGATGACAAATCCAGCTCGCCATTCTCAAAAAAGTCAGAAACGGAAAAGTCAGAAACGCTACAGTTGTCTCATGTGGGGTCAAACATACAAAATTAGGAGTAGTCCCAAGCTTTCCTTAACTTCTTTATGCAATTGTCATCCATAAATGTATATACCACCATTTCCTGATGTTGTTTATTTGGCTTGTGCTATCTATTGCAATTGTCAATTTAACCTTCAGTATATAGAGTAAAAGCTCTTGTTTTATTGTTCTAACCTTTTTTGTGCTTCAGGGTAGTCTCATAGCTCTGGTCTTTTGGGACTGGATGATGACATCTGTGCTCCCACCAACCTCACACGCTTTGTCTCCCTGTTGTCTCTGACCACATCACCTGCCATTTTCTGCTCCAGACACACTGCTGGTTTGCTGTTCTTCAAACACTCTAGGTATGATCTCGCCTCAGGACCTTTGCACTTGCTGTTCCCTCTTCTGGCCATGCTCTTCTTCCATGTCCACGTAGCTAGCTCCCTCACTTCCTTCGGGTCTTGATTCAAAATCTACCTTTCTCAGCGATGCCTTCCATGGCCAACCTATTTAAAATGTTTAGCTCTGACACTTCATAATCCCCTTCCCTGCATTGCTTTTCTCCTGGTCACTTTTGTCAGTATCTAACATATGGTATGTTTTCCTTATTTGTCTTGTTTACTGTCCATATCCCCCACTACAATATAAACTCCATGAAGATGGGTTTTCATCTGTTCTATTTACTGCTATATCCCCAGCACCTCAAACTGTGTTTGGTACACAGTAGTTGCTCAATAAATGTTTTTGAACTGGTGAATTAATTATGTTAAAAGCTTCCACCAGATGTTGCCTTTCTGAGGGGTCATCGGAACAAGCCCCTCTAGTCTTTGTATCATTTTAGTTATTCCTTCTGAGCCCTCAATAGCTCCAGCCAAAGGTAGAAGGAGAAAGACAAGGAGGTCTGTGGATCTGGAAACCCTAAAAGGAACCACACAATCTGCTTTGCATGAAAGCTAACTTATGATGCCTACACAGCAAGGAAATATGCATTTAATAAATAAACATTTTCAATTCAGCTGGCACCCCAAATCTTGTGGTATAAACACTACGGACAATAGCGTTGTTTACTTTAGTGAACCTCATTCTATAGTATAATAGAAAAATCAGGCTCAGCAAAAATCTGGCAATTTCTAGATCAGGTATGTGCAGGAGAGGTCTTATCTGTTCCCAATCCCAGCCTAAGCCACGAATCCATCAGACTTAATAGTGGCTGCCAGTCTCCCAGCGTTAGCTTGACCCTCACTAAGGAATCTCTAGACAATCTAAACACAAACCCATAGCTATCCTCAAACCTGGGCTAAAAATTAGAGAGCAAAGTCATCAAGCATTATCCCCACCTGACTATGGAGCTCCAGCTTCGACGTGTGATATAAAATAGCCCCAAGAGGATCTCTGTTCCTGGGTTTAAAGTATGTTGTGAGGGTATAGAGTGCATGTGTATTTTATGACTTTCCTTAAACTTGTCAGTGAATTAAATAAACTATTTATCCACTCTCTGGAACTCCGGGCACTGTTTCTCAATGTATTGTCTGGGAACCCCCCAGCATCAAAATCACCTGGAATGACTGTTGAAAAAGCACATTTTGGGAACATATCACAACCTAGCGAATAGGAATATCAGGAGAAGGGCCTTAGAATAGGCCTAACAGGGTCTCCAAGTGAGCCTTCCAGGGGCCAGGGTTGAGAACCACTGCCTAGACCTCGAGCAGGAAGAGAAAGACTCCTATTTTCAAACAGTGCAGCAAGTTCCTAAATAATCCCATCAATTGCCTTAGAAGAGGAGCCAGAAATACATAGATTCCCTCCGGTAAGTGGAGCTCCCTCTTAGGCCCTACTCTTTCTCTCGGCCCTATTGGTTAGCAGCAACCTAGAAAAGTTACCAGAGAGCCAACCACAGGATTTTATGGGTTACCCAGAAAAAGCAAATCAAATCCTTTCCTGGCAAGATTCTGAAAGAAAAGTGAGTGGAGGAAATGGGACTCCTTTCTCTACATCTGCTTCCTCACCCCCTCCAACCCCACTGCTCCTTCCCTGCACTCTGAGAGCCAACGTGCCCTCTCTGAACCCAGTGCGCTTATTATTAAGGAAGGCCGAGATGTTTTCATTTCTTCTCCTGTGTTTTAGAGGGAGTTTAGCACAGACAGTTTCTGATTAACACCTGGAGTTAAATGGGCTCCTTTTGCCTCAACATCTGGGAGATGTGCCAGGCCTGGTACCTACTAACCTAGAATCTTCCTGGGGAAGGACCCTGGTTTGGGCCTTGGGCCAGGAAAGGGATCCTTTAGCGTTGGTTAGTAGGGAGCTAGACACACCTTTGCTGTTAGCAGGGTTAAGGGCTGCTCTTTGGAAAATTAAAATATATTTTAGCTTCTTTTTTTCTTTTCCTCCTCTCAAGTTTCTAGATGCAGTGCAAAGGAGTTCAGTCAAAAATGCACCTTTTGATGACCTTTTTGATGATTTCTTTTTCTGTTGTTTGATGCTAGGGTTTCCCACTTTTGAGTAGGAATAGAGCAGTTTGGCTGCTGCCTTAGAGCAAAGGAAAGCCCTGACTGTTATATCTTAAATAAGAGCAGTACCTGGTGGCTGTTTAGGCCCAGGTTTCATTAAGCATTTGGCCTGGAAAGCTGTCACCCTGTGGAAAAAGTGCACTCTGAAAGTGTCTGGGAGGCTTTGACACTGAGGTGCTAGGGAGCTGGGCTCTGTGTGAGCCATTCAGTCAAAAGCTAGAAAGGCATGCAGTCTTTGGAATGTCTCCTGAAGGAGAAGCAACTCTTGGTGGGAAAAGGGGTTCGTGGTGGGAGACTTCTGTACCAAGAGGTACTGGCACAGGGTGTGAGATCCAGTAACGGCTGTTAGGATTTTAATTCCCCGGGTGTGCCAAAGTGGCTTTTGTGCCCATTCCTGAGAGTTCCTGCACAGCTGTTGCTTCACTCGGAATCCTTGTTACATAAAAACTGTTGCAGCCAGCATTTTTGCCAATTTGAAAGTTCTAGGAGATAGAATTTCAGACATTCCCTTCAGCCCCTCCCCCCCAATCACAGTCTCTTCAATTTCTTAACTAGCAGAGAGAATATGAACATAGACTTTGGAATTAAATAGGCCTGAATTTGAGGTCTTAGCCATGTCACTTATTGGCTATTTGACCTTGAACAAGTTCCCTAACCTCTTTGAGCCTTGGTTTTCATGTCTGTAAAATGAGGATAATATTAGTACATACTTCGGCTTGTTGTTGTAAAGATTAAATAAAACGATACTAAAGTTCTTAGTTAGCACTATGCCTTTCACATGAGAAAGTCTCAATAAATGTTAGCTGCTGTCGCTATTGCTGGGCATCAGTTGCACAAAGTTAGAGAACTGCTAGAAGCCACATGCTCCAGTGAAAAGTGCTATCAAATGCACCTATATATGCAAAATCACTTTGTAAGCTGCAGATCTCTGTGCAACAATGGGGAGGGGGGCATTATGCCCTCCTTTGACAGAGGATTTAATTTTATTTGTTTTTTAGAGACAGGGTCTCACTCTGTCACCCAGGTGGGTGTGGCATGATCATAGCTCACTGCAGCCTTGAACTCCTGGGCTCGAGTGATCCTACTGCCTCAGCATCCCAAGTAGCTGGAACTACAGGCATGCCTGTACAGGCAGATGATTTAAAAAAAAAAAAAAGATTGCTCTGGGCTTCAGAGACTTATTCGTGAAACTGTAATGGTCAGTTATGGAGTAAGCCATGGGGTAAAGCTAGAGACACGATATGAAAGAGGTAACGTTGCAGCAATCTAAATTAACTCTTCATTAGCCAATATAACGGAATAATTGACAACTACTTAACTCCCCACATGTTAAATACCAACATTTGTCCTGCAATGGGACTAAGGCCAGAGCGTTTCATCAGCTCAACCTTTAAGCTGATATACCCGTTTCTCAGGAGTGAAAACGGATTTGGTGGTATGTGTATGACTTCTTTTCTATACTGTTATTTTTACCCTTAAAAGCAATATTGAAGAAAAATGTCCTACAGACTCATTATGGAATATAGATGGAATGACCCAGGCTGTGGAAGTTGTGGGGTCAGGGAAGAACTAAGCAGGAGAATCCTCTGGTCCAAGGGTGGGTGGATTAGTCAGGCCCTGCTAGGACAGTGCCTACCAGGGGAGGCTTGGGCTTGTCCCTCTGGATGGTGAAAGCTGGGGACAGACAGAGTCACAGTGGCTTGTTATGTCACAGATGCCATGCAGAGATGCCTGTTCATCCACACTGCCTGGCTCACCTATACTCAGAGAACGGAAGCCACTGAACCAGGTCAGAGGGCTGTGAGACCTAAAGAGGAAGATCCCTCAGGGAAGAAGCAGTAAGCTTTGCTAACTGGAACTGAAAGAGACAAAGCACCCAACTCTTCACCCAAGGAAATGTGAAAGGAATAGGCTGAGACAGCAATTACTTAAGACAGTCTTTCCAATTCTGTTCCAGGGGATTTTGAGGAGAAAGCGAGCCTAGAGTAAAAGTTCTACTGGGTCCATAAAGGGTAATATGTGTTTCCCCCTTCCACCAGTAGGAGGCAGCAGCTCGGAGAAGAAAAAATAAAACAGCAAACTTGTAAAGACTCCTCTGAGAGGGTAGAAATTTATTCATCTTTTAGTCTGACTTCTCTGGATGCATTGGTTCTCTGCTTAGCTCCCTATTTGCTGCTCAACAAGAAGGCAGCAAGAGCTGGGTTTGTGGGGAGGCATCTGGGAATATGTGATTTCGGGGTCATAATTTATAAGCATCTCAGAGAATCATCCAGGCCAGCACATCTGGCTGGGATGGTGATTCTAGCTGTTTCTTGGGATGCTGCTACTGCTCCTATTGCTCTGCTGCTGCCACCTGTCTGCCTTGTGTTCACCACAGTGAACTAATAAGTCTGGAAGCATGGCAGAAATAACTAAGAAACCCTTATGCCTGGCGGAGGTAGGAAATTGAATGTACCGCCCAAAACTAGACTTTATATCTGATGGCCCAACATTTAACCTATATTAACATGACTCAATTCTTGAATTTACTAATAGAGAGTTTATATTCGAGCAGGACACATGTTTAGACTGGTGCTTTGAAATGTTGACCATACATAATTTAACATTATTCATTAACCTAGAATATACATAGTTAGCCTACTCGAATTAATAGAAAGAGAAAACTACACGTCTTAAAATGTTATCTAATTTTCTTAATTATAATCCCCAAGGTAACCACTAAGAAAATAATTTTTAAATGTACAGAAAAGAAAATAAGGGAATGAGAACAGTATGCTAAAAAAAAAAAATCACTTAAACCCAAAAGAGGGTTAGTAATGAAGGAGCTAAGGAACAAAAATTACGTAAAATATACAGGAAAAAAAGAGCAAAATGGCAGAAATATTTGCCTATTAGTAATAACCATGAATATAAGCGAATTAAACTCTTCAATTAAAAGGCAGAGATTGGCAGGATGGATAAAAAAATATGATCCAGCTATATGCTGTCTACAAAAGACTCACTTTAGATTCAAAGACATAAATAGATTGAAAGTGAAAGGACAGTAAAAGATATAGTAAGGAAAATAGTAAGCAAAAGAGAGCTGGGGTGGCTATGCTAATAACAAACAAAATAGACTTTTTTTTTGAGACAGGATCTCACTCTGTGGCCCAAGGTGGAGTGCAGTGGTGTGATCACAGCTCACTGCAGCCTCAAACTCCTGGGATCAAGCAATCCTCCAGCCCCAGCCTCCCAAGTAGCTGGGACTACAGGTGCACACCACCACGCTCAGCTGTTTTTTTCTAATTTTGTAGAGATGGGGTCTCTCTTTGTTGCAGAGGCTGGTCTTGGACTCCCAGCCTCAAGCAATCCTCCTGCCTTGGCCTCCCAAAGTGCTGGGATCATAGGCATGAGCTACTACACCCAGCCAAAATAGACTTTTTGAGTCAAAAATTATTACAGGAGATAGATATGAACATTATATATTGATAAAAGAGTCACTCTGTCAGGAATATATAACAATCATAAGCATATACATATCTAACCACAGACCTACCGCCCAAAACAAGAAACAAAAATTGATAGACCTGAAGGGAGAAATAGGCAATTCTATGATAATAGTTGGAGAATTCAGTACCCCATTTTCAATAATGAATAAACAACTAGACAGAATGTCAGTAAAGAAATAGAGGACTTGAAACAATACTATAAACCGAGTAGACCTAACAGACATACACGGAACACTCCATCCAACTGCAGAATATACATTATTCTGAAGTGCACATGGAACATTTTCCTGAATAAACCATATGTTAGGCTAAAAAATAATGCTTAATAAATTTAAAAAGACTGAAATCATACAAAGTATCTTCTCTGATCACAACGAAACTAGAAATCAGTAACAGAGGAAAAACTGGAAAATTCACAAATTGGTGAGCATTAAATAGCACACTCTTAAGAAACCAATGGGTCAAAGAAGAAATAAAAAGGGAAGTTAGAAAATACTTTGACATGAATGTAAACTAAAACAAAATATAACAAAACTTATAGGATAGCAAAAGCAATCCTCAAAGAGAAATATATGTCTGTATATGTCTATGTTAAAAAAGATCAAAGACCTCAAATCAATAACTGAACTCTCCACCTTAAGGAACTAGAAAAGGAAAAGCAAATGAAATCCAAAGCTAGCATAAGGAAGGAAATAATAGAGATTAGAGCAGAAATAAATGAAATGGGAAACAGAAAAACAACAGAGAAAAGCAACACAACCAAAAATTGGTTCTTTGAAAACATCGACAAAATTGACAAACCTTTATCTAGACTGACTAAGAAAAAAGACAAGATACAAATTACTAAAATTAGAAATGAAAGTGGGAACATTATATTACCATACAGAAATAAAAATGATTATAAGACAGTACTATAAATAATTATATGCCAACAAATTAGATAATCTAGATGCAATAGATAAATTCCCAGAAATACTCAAATTACCAGAACTGACTCAAGAAGAAATAGAAGATTTGAATAAAACTATAACAAGTAAAGAGATTGAATCAGTATCAAAACCTCTCAACGAAGAAAAAATCAGGACCAGATGGCTTCACTGATGAATTCTACCAGACTTTTAAAGAAGAATTAATACCAATCCTTCATAGACATTTCCAAAAAAAATAGAAGAAGGAACACTTCCTGACTGATTCTATGAGGCCAGCATTAACATGATACCAAAGCCAGGTAAAGGGATCACAAGAAAAAAATGCTGTAAGACAATATCCTTATGAACACACACGTAAAAATACTAGCAAACCACATCCAACAGCATATTAAGGTAATTATACGTCATGACGAATTGGGATTTTTCCCAGGATTGCCAGGAGGGCTCAAAATATGAAAATCATTCAATGTAATACAGCATATTAATAGAATAAAGGATAAATATGACATGGTATTCCCAATTTATGCAGAAAAAGCATTTGATGAAGTCCAATACCCTTTCATGGTAAAAAAAAAAAAAAAAGCACTTAACAAACTAAGGATAGAATGTATATATGAAAAATCCACAGCTAACATGATCCTAATGGCAAAAGACTGAAAGCTTCCCCCAAGATCAGGAACAACACAAGGATGTCTGTTTTCACCACTTCTATCTAATATTCTACTGGAAGTTCTAGCCAGAGCAATTAGGCAAGAAAAAGGAACAAAAGGCATCCACATTGTAAAACAACAAGTAAAACTATCTCTAGTCATAAATGACTAAATCTTATATAGAGAAAATTTTAAAGAATCCCCATGGATCTATTAGAGCTAATAAATGAATTCATCAAAGTTGAAGGACATATGACCAACACACAAAAATCCATTCTATTTCTATACACCTAAATAAACAATCCCACAAGGAAATTAAGAAAGCATTTCTATTTATAATAGCAAAGAAAGAATAAAATACTTAAGAAAGAATTTAAACAAGGAGGTGCAAGACTTGTATACTGTAAACTACACAAAATTGCTGACAGGAACTTAAAAAGACCTCAAAAAATGGAAAGACATCTCGCGTTCATAGATTTAAAATAATTAATGTTAAGATGGTGATACTCCTCAAAGCGATTTACAAATTCAATGTAATCTCTATCAAAATCCCCAGGGGCCTTTTCGAAAATATGGAAAAATTTATCGTAAAATTTATATGGAATTGCAAGGGATCTTGAATAGCCAAAACATCTTGAAAAAGAAGAACAAAATTGGAGGTCTCACACTTCCCAATTTCAAAACTTATAAAACTACAGTAACCAAAACAGCATAGTACTGATATTAGGATAGGCATATTAATCAATGGAATAGAATTAAGAGTACAGAAATAAACCCCTTTATCTATGGCCAACTGATTTTCAACAAGAGTGCTAAGACAATTCAATGGAAAAAGAATAGTCCTTTCAACAAATGGTGCTAGGACAACTGTATCCATATGCAAAAGAATGAAGTTGGGCCCTTATTTCACATCACATACAAAAATTAACTCAGAATGGACCAAACGTCTAAATAGAAGAGCTAAAAATCTAAAACATTTAGAAGAAAATATAGAAGTAAATCTTCATGATCTTAGATTTGACAATTAGATATGACATCAAAAGCACAAATACCAAAAGAAAAAATGGACAAATTGGGCTTCATCGAATGTTTTAAAAAATTTGTTCATCAAAGGATACTATCAAAAGTATCCTTTTGACAACTCAGAACTTGTTTGGTTCTCCCAAATGGAAACCCAGTGCCTATTAGGCAGTCATTCTCCATTCCTATCTCCTATCAGCCCCTGACAACTACTAATCTGCTTTCGGTTTTTGTATTTGCCAGTTGTGGATATTTGCCTATTGTGGACAACGCACAGAATGGGGGAAAATACTTACAAATCACATACCCTATAAGGGTCTAGTATCCTGAATATATAAAAACCTCTTACAACTCAACAACAAAAAGATAAACACCCAATTAATAAATGGGCAAAGGACTTGAATAGACACTTTTCCAAAGAAGATACACAAATGGCTAACAAGCACATGAAAAGATTCTTAACATCATTTGATAGGGAAATGCATATCAAACTCACAATGAGATACTACTTCGCACTGACTAGCATGACCATAACTTGTTTAAAAAAGGAAAATAACAAATGTTGCCAGGATGTGGAGGGATTGGAACCCTCATGCACTGCTGGTGGGAATGTAATGTAAAGTGGTGTAGCTGCTGGAGAAAACAGTTTGGCAGTTCCTCAAAAAGTTAAACATAGAATTACCACATGACTCAGCAATTCCACTTCTAGGTATAAACCCTGGAGAAGTAAAAATAGGTGTTCAAACAAAAACTTGTACTTGAATGTTCATAATAGCACTATTCACAATAGCCAAAAGGCAGATAGGACACAAATGTCCGTCAATGAATCGATGGCTAAACAAAATGTGGTACATCCATACAATGGAGTATTATTCAGCCATAAATAGAAATGAAGGACTGATACATGCTACAACATGGATGAACCTCAAAAACATTACGCTAAGTGAAAGAAGCCAGACACAAAGACCACATATTGTATGATTTCGTTTATATGAAATATCCACAATAGGCAATACAGAAACCGAAAGCAGATTAGTAGTTGTCAGGGGCTGATGGGAGATAGGAATGGTGAATGACTGCCTAATAGGCACTGGGTTTCCATTTGGGAGAACCAAACAAGTTCTGAAACTAGATACTGGTGATGGTTGCATAACATCGTGAATATACATAATGCCACTGAATTGTACACTTTGAAATGGTTAATAAGATGGTAAATTTTATGTTATCTGTATTTTACCGCAATAAAAAATGTTATCTAATTCGATCCTTCTACCAATTCAGACTCTCCATCCCAATTCATCTGATTTAGTAGCATTTTGCAGAACATGTAGTCATAGCCCAAATCCTTAAATCAAGGAGCATCCATCCATGTACTACCAGCCTGTGCTTTAACTTGGTCCTAACCTAATTGTATTTTTGTTGGCATATCCAACTGAAGACTGCTTCCCTTTATAGGATGTTTTAACATCAAAACAGGGTTTTGTTCTGACTGGTCAATTATCTTCAATATAAATTATATTTCTATTTATTTTAGTTCCAAAGGTTAATTGTTCCAAACTCTACTTCACTCTAAGAGCCCTTTCAAGCTCAATAACAGCCAATTAAATTAAACGCACATTAGTTTGAGAATGAAAGTGTTGATATGGGCACAATCTACTAATTTACCAATCGTTGATGGATATTATTTGGTTGACAAACCTAGATATACGAAATACACACACACATACCCTCTCACATGTCAACTGATTTTTCACATGGATATGTGTGTATCAAATAATACTATATGCCCTAACCTTTGAGATTTTTTGATTTTGAAGTGTAGAAGCTTTGCTTCAGTAAAAATACATATTTTGATCTTCATGAAATAACTCAAAACATCTGGAAAATATTTTTTTTCTAAAATACTATCTTCCATTGCTTATGAATTAAAATGGTAATTATTTGGCTTGTAGAATTGGATGAAAAATGTGAACCGCCATGCCAAGAATGTCAACTCCTTCCCCAAATCCCCCTCTAGTGTTGAGCTACAGCAGGAGAAAAGAGAATGTAAGAAGAAATTATGCCTCTGATCTCTGACACCCCCTCCAACTAGCCCTTAGGATGGATCTAATACCTTCTTCGCTGTTAAGATCTTGTGTGGCAAAGCCTTCTTTTGTGGGCTCTTAGGGGACTCATCATCAATAGCAATTTCTACCAAGTCCTTATAAATTGTGTCAGATTAGATAAAAGGTGGGCTGATACTGGGTTGGCATGGGTGAAATGGTGGGATCTGCCAAAGGGGAGGATAGAAGAAACAAGTTAAAACCTATGTGCTTTCTCCCAAGTTGCTGGTGTTCTCTTGTTCCTTGACGCTTGAAAGACTAAGAACCAAAAGTGAGAAAAACAGGCCCAGGAAATAATCTCCTACCTCCCTGTCTTCACTTTTAGTACCTACTCAAACCAAAGATTAATAGCCTTGATTGGTTGCTGCACGCTTTTGTCAATCTCCAAACACAGACAGAAACTTCAAATTGCTTGTTTGAGCAAAAGCAGAACCCTGGTGTTATTTCCCTACTGATGCTAGCTATGAAACAAATTTTGTTTAATTCTGATCTTTGTTTTAATTTTGTCCATGTCTTTGGAAGTCCAATTCGTATAGAGGTGAATCTTTGTGTTATGATCTGGAATTGTCATCCAAACTACAATCTTTGCTCTTATTATTCCAGGGATTGTCTGGATTAGATCTTGTCTGTGTTGTTTTCTTATCTTAATCTGGTCAAGATCAATTTTCTGGGATTTTAAAGAAAATCTACAGAACTAGTCCTGGTTTCCTAAATGGATAAAATTGATCATTTGCGTTTTCCTTGGGGTTCAGCAGACTAATTTAGTCAATTCCAGTTTGAAGAACATGGTACACTTGACTTTGAGACACTGGTCTGTGCCATGGTCCTCTTGATATGGATCAGAATTCCTGATTTTATCTTTAACAAATACTGGTTATGCATCTACAATGAATTATATCCCATTACGGGAACTGGGCCTACAACAATGAACAAAACAAAGTACTTGCTGTCACGGAGCTGACATGCTTGCTTCTATCATAGGCCCTGCTCAGTCTATGGTGATACCCCCCTGAACGTGCCCAATCTCATCTAGGACCTGCTCAGCTCAAGACAGATAGCCTTCAGGCACTTTAACCAAAGAAAAGGGCCACAATGCAGGCTTGCCAAGCTTTTGCTCCTGGGGTCCTCCTGGCTGGGGTCTCCAGTATCCTCTTATAACTACCAGGCCCCATTGGAGGTTTTCAGGAAGAGGCCAGATCAACCATCCCCAAGCCTAGCTCCAATAATAATTATAATAATGACAACTAACATTTACTGAGGGCTTACGATGTGCCAGGTAGGGAGTGCTCTCCATAGATGTATCTCATTTAAACCTCACAACAATTCTTTGAAGCATTTGCTATTGTAGTCTCCATTTTACAGATGAAGAAAACAAAGTTTGAGAGATGACGTAACTGGCCTTAATTCTTCTGGTGGCAGAGCAAGCATTTGAACGGTCTGTCTAGCTTGATGGCCCATGTTCTTAACCACTGTGCACTCCTGTCTCCCAGGAAGGGGAGGTCCCATACTGAAGGCCAAGTTCAGGAAATACAAGGCAATAACCAGAGCAGATGGTGTACCTGCTCCCTTAAGAAGGGCCACAGAGGGACAGTTAGGCCTGTGAGCAGTAAGCAAAACTGTTTTGTAGTCTCAGTTTCTTAAATGACTGAATTCAATTTGATTCAACAAAAAGAAGATGCTAATAATCCGCTGTCACATCTTAAATATTTGTGGTCAAATAAAAAGAACACAAAATGTCTTGGAAAGTAATCTAGGCACCCACATTTCTAACACTTCAGATAAGACATCAGGTGAAAAATCTGTCAGGGAATAAAATTGGCTCAGTCTCAGTACTGACACAACTATATACCTGCATTTCCTCTCACAATCTCCTAGCTGTCACTTAATCCATTAGAATCCTGCCCCTTCAAAAGATCCAGCCACTGGCCAATTTCATACTTGCCCCAGCTTCTAGGTAGCACTGAGTGTCAGGACCTTTGACTTAATGCTATCAAGTACCCCGACATTTAGAATTGTCACCTTGGTACTCAGGGGAAGTTTCCCATGCAAAGGTCAATCTGGTTGTCGATGACTCAGTTCCTATTAACACCCTATTCTGCCTTCAGTGCTGTTTTCCAGGGTAAGGACTAAGGAATCAGGCCAAAGGTGTGAGGGGTAGGGCCAAACCAAACACGAAAACTTGCCTTTGGGCTATTGTGGCTTTCCTTACCTCCTTCATTGTGAGAAGCAATGCCCCTAGAATATTTTCCTTTAATTTTCACAAAAATTAGTATTTTTTAAAAAATGGAATATCTCTGCTGTAAGTCTCTGTGTTGCTGGCACTAAGAGAGACAGCAAAGAGGGAGGAGTCCCGAAAGTAGGTTTCCTCTTTCCGGATGTGAGAAATAACCCCGTGGCACTCGGTCACAGTCATGAGTTGGCAGGGAGTGTAGCTACGGAGGCAAGTGAAAGCTGGTGTTGGTGTTTAAAATTGAAGACTGAAAAGTTCACAGAAGTGACTTTGCCTGCTGTCGTGCAAGAGGGCAACAGTCTGCTGACCCTAGGGGCTGCTTTACAACCATAGGGTCAGCACCATTGGTGACTATCTTGGTGTTTTCTCCTCCACCCTTCATGGCTAATGGACCCAGAAGAATGGAAATCAGAGTGAGAGATGTTGGCTCCTAGGCAGACATGCCAGAAACAAGCACCTCTTACCTTTTGCCAAATGCAAAATAATCAGCTCTCCAGTGGAGAAGGATCTCCTCCTTATGTGGACTTCCCATTTACACAGGGACCTATGGGCATAATCCCACCCCACAGGCTGAGAGGAGGAAGGCAGCTGTTAAGATTGAAGGCACTACTGATGGGAATGTACTATCTGGCTGATGGTATCTCCAGCTCCCCTTAGGGCATTTCTGGATCAGAGCTCTAGAAGAGTCTGACTGAGCAATGGATACCTCCCATAAGTTTAGGAATGACAGGAAGTAAGAGACTGTCCTATGTATATGCTGCATTTTACGGGGGCTAAGGTGTACCCTTCTCCCTGTCCTGGCAGGTACAAAAAGGTCGAGCATCTTAGAGACTGGGGTAATGGAAAGGCCATGGGTTTTGAGGTCGACACATCTGGATCAGATTTCCAAGTCTACAACTTACTACCTGGTTAAGCTTGAGCAATTTCTTTAATCTCTCTGAATCTTTATTCAATCCTCATAAGCAACCCTTTAATGTAGATATTACTATTATACCCACTGTAGAAGAGGAAAAGAAGGCTCAGAGAGGTTAAGCAACTAGCCCAGGGTCACACAGCCAGTAAGTAGCAGATTTCAAGCATAGACATCTGTCTGACTCAGCTCTGAACAATTCCGCTCTGTTACCTCAGTGACCTTGGAATCCTCAGTCCAGACTTCACTTCTTGGCATGACTCCAAACATGGCCTCAGACCCAGCTCCACGCACATTACTGCTCCCAGTTCTAGGCAGGGTTCTGGAAACATGAGATCTCTACGGAAGAGAGAGAAAAACTCGGGAGTTGGTACGCCAGCACATAAACAATGGAATGTCACTGTCAAAGTAATTCAGATATTCTTGAGGTGTGTTAAGAGAAGGGAATATGGTAATACTGGCCAACACTGTGTGCCGGGCAATAGGTAGGCATGTCATATATCTATACGTTCTCTCTCATTCAATGCTTACCACAGCCCTGTGGGGTAGAATTAGCTGAGAAGCAGGGCCAAATTCCTCCCTCCATTTTTTTCAGCAGGGTCGGAGTAGGGAACGGAAGAAAAATAGTCCAATTAAGCATTGATGCTCAAGTCCCCTATTACCTGCAGGGTTCTGCCTCTCTGGGGCGCTGTAGAGGGAAACGTTGTACTTGCTGATCTTTCAGCCTCAGATTCCAACATGAAGATGCTATCATGGGATAGGGCTTTGTTCCCCATGCCACTCTTGGGCCTAAACAGAAAGGAAAGATCTTGTAAAAGCAGCCCAAGGGCCGTAGGAATTGAAGACAAATATATATTCATAATGTGGCCTATCATAGATACCTCAGAAGGAGGGTGGTGATGCATATGTGCTGACACAGAAAGCTCCTCATGAGATATTAAGTGAAAAAATAAAGAATAGTATGGTCCCATTTAATATATGCATACATATATCATGTATTATGTATTACATACATTTACAGTTTATGCTCAAAGAAAAAAGTCTGGAAGGATATCCATCAAATTGTTAGTGGTGGTTCCCTCTGAGGAATGACACTAGGGACAGGAAGAGGATTTTCATTTTCTACTTTATGTACTTCTGTATAATTTTAATTTTTAAAATTATGAACATATATTTTTTCATATAACATTCTTATCGAGATACAGTTTACATACCATACAATTCACCTATTTAATCCAATAGTGGCAACGCTGGGGAATGGGAGGGAAGGCCCTGCCTGAGTCTTACTATTATTATGGTGAGAATTATAAAAGATCTTCCACATTCAAATTTGTCTCTTTGTGTTTTTTGTTTTTTTTTTTTTTTGAGACAGAGTCTCGCTTTGTTGCCCGGGTTAGAGTGAGTGCCGTGGCGTTAGCCCAGCTCACAGCAACCTCAAACTCCTGGGCTCGTGCGATCCTCCTGCCTCAGCCTTCCGAGTAGCTGGGACTACAGGCATGCACCACCATGCCTGGCTAATTTTTTCTATATATTTTTAGTTGTCCAGATAATTTCTTTTTTTTTTTTTTTAGTAGAGACGGGGTCTCACTCTTGCTCAGGCTGGTCTCGAACTCCTGAGCTCAAACAATCCGCCTGCCTCGGCCTCCCAGAGTGCTAGGATTATAGGCGTGAGTCACCGGGCCGGCCTGTTTTGATTTGTTTTAAAATATCAAAGACCTGCCCAGATGTAGGAGGCTTTCATTCACCAGGACTTATCTTTCACACAAGGGCTCTGTGAGACATCCATCCTATTTTCAAAGTCATCTTGTATACTACCTGCCCCTTCCATCCCCCAGCTTGCTAACCCCAGATGAAAATATCTTCTGATTAGGAATGGAGCCAGGTTGATGAAAATTATGTGTTAATACAAATCAGGGGAAAGTTAGAAAGCAGTGAAGGGCTAAAGGCATGAAAGACTCCTTTGGAGATATGGTAATGTATTTTACCTTTTAAAAATTTCAACCAAAGACATCACAAAAGGAGAAAACTACAGTCCAATAGCTCTTATGAATATAAATGTAAAAATCCTCAATAAAATACTAGCAAACTGAATCCAGCAGCATGTAAAAAGAATTAAACGACAAAGTAGGATTTGTAAGGAATGTAAGGTTAGTTTAACATATGAAAATCAGTGAATGTACTAGACTATGTCAATAGAATAAAGCAAAAACCATATGACCATTTCAATAGATGTAGCAAAAACATTTGTAAAATCCAACACCCTTTCATGATAAATGCACTCAACCTTGATACAAGGCATCTGTGACAAACTCACAGCTACTATCACATTAATGGTGAAAGACTAGATGCTTTCCCCCTAAGATCAGGAACAAGATAAGGATGACTGCTCTTACCATTTCTTTCTTTCTTTTTTTTAATTTCAGGGTATTATGAGAGTACAAACATTATGGTTACACTTTATGTCTTTGCCTCACCCAAGCGAGGGTTAAAGGCATGCCCTTCCCCTCTACAATGCTCCCCGTGTCCTTTAGTTGCGGGTTTACCCTCCCCCGATCCCCCTAATCCCTGGAGAGTATTACTGCCATGTGATCACCCTAGTGTTGATCGGTTAGTACCAATGCGCGTACAAGTGGAGCCCATTCTTCCGATCTCGTGGTGCCTCACTTTGGATAATGGGCTTAAGTTTAATCCAGGAAAGTATAAGAGGTTCTAGATCACTGTCGTTTCTTATGATTGAGTAATATTCCATTGTATACATATACCAAATTTTAATAATCCACTCGCGGATTGACGGGCACTTGGGTTGTTTCCACATCCTTGCAATAGTGAATTGTGCTGCTATAAACATTCGGGTGCAGATGTCTTTATCATAGAATGTTTTGTGCTCTTTTGGGTAGATGCCTAATAGTGCTATTGCTGGATCGAATGGTATTTCCATTTTTAGCTCTTTGATCTTACCATTTCTATTCAACATTGAATTGGACATTATAGCCAGAGAGATAGATTAGGTAAGAAAATGAAATAAAAGACATCCGGAATGCAAAGGAAGAAGAGAAATTATGTCTATTCACAGATGACATGATTTTGTATACAAAACTCCTAAGGAATCCACTAAAAACTATGAGAATTAATAAATGAATTCATCAAAGTTGAAGGATACTATACACTTGCAATGAGTGACCTGAAAATGAAATTAAGAAAATGCTTCTTTTACAATAGCAACAAAAATAATAAAATACTTAGGAATAAATTTAACAAAAGATGTATAAAACTTATACTTTGAAAACTATAAAATACAACCAAAAAATTCAAGATAGCTAAATAAATGGAAGGACATCCCATTTTCATGAATTGGAAGACTTAATCTTGTCAAGATAGTAAAACTCCACAAAGTGGTCTACAGAATTAATGTAATCCCTATTGAGATTCTAGCTGTCTTTTTCCCACAGAAATGGACAAGGTAATCTTAAAATTCATAATGAAATGCAAAGAACCACAAACAGTCAAAACAATCTTGGAAAAAAAAACATACTTGGAAAACTCATACTTCCTGATTTCAAAGCTTACTACAAAACTACATTAATTAAGATGGTGTTGCACTGGCATAAAGATAAACATAGATCAGTGGAATAGAGTTGAGAGTCCAGAAATAAATCCATAAATCTATGGTTAGCTGTTTTGCAACAAGGATGCCAAGACCATTCAATGGGGAAAGGATCATCTTTTCAACAAATGGTGCTGGGGTAACTGAGTATCCACACGCACAAGAATGAAGTTGGACCCTTAGGTCATACTATAAATAAAAATTAACTCAAAACAGATCAAAGACCTAAATATAAAAGCTAAAACTATAAAAGTCAGGAGAAGACATAGGGATAAATCTTCAAAATTCTGGATTTGGCAATGAATTCTTAGATATGACACCAAAAGCTCAAGCAACAAAAGAAAAAAATAGATAAATGAATTTCATCATAACTAAAAACAGTTGTGCTTCAAAGGTTACTAGCAAGAAAATGAAAAATCAACCTACATAATGGGAGTATATATTTGCAAATTATATATGTGATAAGGGACTTGTATCTGAACTATATAAAGAATTCTTACCATTAAGAACTAATATTACTGAATTCAATAATAAAAAGATAAATAACCCAATTAAAAATGAACAAAGGATCTGAATAGACATTGCTCCAAAGAAGATATGCAAATGGCCAACAAGCACATGAAAATATCCCCAACATCATTAGTAAGCAGGGGAATACAAATCAAAACCATAATGAGATGCCATTTCACACCTACTAGAGTGGCTAGAATCAAAGATTCAGATAATAACAAGTGTTGGCAAGGTTGTGGAGAAATTGGAATACCCATACCCTGCTGGCAGGAATGTAAAATGGTACAGCCACTTCGGAAAACAGTCTGGAGATTTCTCAAAAGGTTAAATATATAATCACCATTTGACTCAGCAATTCCACTCAAGAGAAACAAAAACATATCCACCAAAAAGTTTGTACACAAATGTTCATAGCAGCATTATTCATAATAGCCAAAAGGCAGAAACAACCCAAATAGCCATCGATTGATGAATGGATAAAATGTGGTATGTTCATGCAATGGAACACTATTCAGTAGAAAAAAGGAAGTTCTTAAATATGCTACAATACGGATGAACCTTGAAAACATTCTGTTAAGTGAAAGATGCCAGTCACAAAAGATCACATTCTATTTATGCAAAATGTCCAGAATAGGTAAATCCATAGAGACAGAAAGCAGATTAATGGTTTCCAAGGGCTGAAAGGAGAGGTTAACAGGGAGGACTGTTCAATGGATACAGTGATGAAAATGTTCTCAAATTGTGGTGATGGTTTCACAACATCGTGGATATATATATTTTAAAAACCCATTGAATCGTACAATTCAAACGGGTAAATTGTATTGTATGTGAATTATATCTCAATAAAGCTGTTACCAAAAAAGAAATGAAGTGCTTGATGCACGATTTCACAGGGATGACCTTTGAAAACATGCTAAGTGAAAGAAGCCAGTCAAAGAAGGCCACATATTGTATGATTCCATTTATGTGAAATGTCCACGATAAGCAAATTCACAGAGACAGAAAGCAGATTAGTGGTGGGCAAGAGGAGGGGAGAAATGGAGAATGACTGATGATGAGTACAGGGTTTCTTTTTAAGGTTATGAAATGTTCTAGAATTGGGTAATAGTGATGGCTGCATACCCTAAAAGGTAGAATTTTATAGTACGTAAATTACATTTCAATAAAGTTGTTATATAAAAACACAAAGATACAAAATTATAAAGTTATTCCTATTAGGTAGGAGAAAATGTGTATATAAAAGATGTGATTAAACATGAAAGAAAAAAAGGAAGGATGGAAAAAGAAAGAAAGAAAAGGAAAGGGCCAGCAAGCTGATACATGCTACTACATGGATGACCCCTCAACACATGCTAAGTGAAACAAGCATGACTTTCGTACGATTCTACTTACATGAAATGTCCAGAATAAGCAAATTTATAGAGGCAGAAAGTAGATTGGTGGTTACTTAGCAGGTAGAAGGGAATGGGGATTGACTGATAATGGGTACAGTGTTTCTTTTAGGGATGGATGGAAATGTACTAAAATTAGATGAAATACATTTTTAAATACTTTTTTTGCACATCTTACCTTTATTACAAAACAATACATGCATGTTGGCACTTTAAAAAACAATCTTTAAATGGTAACTAGAGTAGCAGCTTGGGCGTTGTAGGGCTAGAGCCTGCTCCATCATTATGAGCATGTCTGGCTGCAGGACCTGTGCATGGGTGTATTCGATCATGACACACTCCAAGGACAATCTCATGTTATGAGGAACAAAATGGAACCACTCTAAGGTGGCTGTGACCAGCAAGAGAGGAGAGGAGGCAGATGTCCGCTACTTTATACTAAACTCCTACCTACCTTTTCCCTATAAAACTCTGCTATCCAGGTGGCCCTGGTGGTGAAGGCAACACACTGCTTTGCTATTAATAAAACAGCAGTTCAGCAGAAACTTAATGTGATTCTCTAGATAAACACTTAATGGGCATAAATGATTGACCCAGCTTTGAGAGAGCAATGTTTCCAGACATCTTTATGTACACACATATGCTCATTATGCACACACGCACACTTTCATTCATTGCTGCTCTCTGACCTGCTGGCTCAAACCACGCTTGGAACCAGTGTAGCATCTGGGACTACCTTGCCTCCCCTGCTTCGCGCAGAAAAACTAAGAGGAAACATTGGGCTATGAGTGGGCTTAGAAATCTCGCTCATTGCCACACTGTGCATCAGCCAGAGAACAGCTGAAATGGCTCTATAGTGCCATCCCTTCCCTGATCAAAGGATTACATTAGCACCAGTTGTGGCCAACTTTGCCAGAAATCAAAATTCTTGTCCACTGAACGTATCTAACTCTCATTGATCTGCTCCCTGGTGGCAAAAATTAAAAAAAAAAAAAATCCAAAACTCCAAACAAAAGCTCAGCCTTAAGGACAATAAAGTACATTACAACAGTACCCGTTAAGAAATCAAATGAAGGAATGGGATTTGTCTGTTCATCAGATACAGCTTAATACAGTCGTGGGAACAGATACTGGTCCCATTGTGCAGGCAAGGGGAAGGCTGGCTATCAGTTTGGTTATGATTGATTGCTTCAGTGGATGAAAAAAGCTGATCTCCTTTTCTAACCCCTCAGTGACATCCTCAAGGGGTGATCTTCAGACCCCCTAAGATACATTCTTTCAATTAATCTATGCTCCTTGCAAAAAAAAAAGACCTCCCCCCACCCCCGCTCTCTGCCAGGTGAGCAGGCACACACATTTCTTAGTATGGAGAATATATCAGAGTAAATGGACTATTGTGGAGGGGGAGGAACAAGAGAGGGAAAGAGGGAAATGCAGAACTGTAGAAGTGTAGTGGAGATGGGCCTTGCCAATTTGTAGAGAAAATGCAGCATAAATCCAAACACCCCTTCCTTCCCCTTGGTTTTTAACAAGGCTAGTCTTCGTCTTACTTAGAACTCTAAGGCGATGGGTTATAATGGTCCAAAACCATCTTACCTCCACCCCAGCGAGGCTATCTGAAATTCCTCACACTGAACGTACTCATTAAGGTTGTCCTTAAGGAGCCATATGTGATAACTGTCAGGCCATTCTGTTACAGGGAGTATTATGGGTAGGTATTGGGGACAGCATGACAGGTCAGCTAACTGTCCCATTCCCACCAGGCAAAGCCTTGAGGGAATGGGTAGCAGCATGGGTGAGCTCTGTGGGAGCCCAGATAAGTCTGGAGTTTAAGGCCAGGAGAACAGGCCCAGGTAGAATTCCACAGAAGGCGATCTGACTGATCTGGGGACAGCTGGGGGTATTGGGTGTCCAGATAGCACAAGAGAATGTGGAAACTGGGGCATTGCTGATGAAAATTTGTGTCCAGTGGGGCCTGGAATCAGTCTTCCCCTTCCCTTCTGTAACCAGCTCGAGCATTTCCCCCAGTCTCCTGGGGCGGAGGGAGAAAGGGATTTGGGTTGCTTGCTTGCTTGTGTGTTTTTATAGCAACACAGTGATTTCATGCTTACGTCCTGCCCCACTCCACCCCCAGCTAGATGGCTCTACTATCTGAAGCTTTAATCACTCATTATGAGATCTGGCTCCCCTTGGCCAGATCTGCAGTCCGATGGCCAGGCAAGCAAACCAGACCAAGCCTCCTGAATGACACAGGCCCTTCTTACCATATGAAACAAGTGTCCAACTTTTCATTAGCAGTAGGCCCCACATCTTAAGTTATTTTAGCTGTGACAGGAAGGGTTTCTCTGATCTATCTGGGCCCTCTCACCTAGTGCTCTTGGGGAATGGGGTGTGCATTTGCCATGCTCCAACCCACTGAACTGTGCAGCCCAGACAACAAACACACATATAGACACAGAAAAAGGCCCCTGGACGTGGCTGCATTGGCAGTGGCTACCAGCCCAGCCCCACAGGCAGGGAAGCCAAGAGTCCCTGGGACCAAAGGTCCATTGGTGATTTGGCTGCCAAAGGGGGACCTAGGTCTAGCTGCCTGCCCCTTTCCCTGTCCCCATCCCCTTCCACCCCATCAGAGCTTACCTAGGCTCAGTTTGTTCCTGATCTTCCAGAACTGCCTTCAAAGAAGAGATGCTGATGTTGCTGCTGGACAAGCTTGGCTTTAGCATTGTCCCTCCCTGGGCATCTTCGGGCTCTTTTTTCTTCTTCTTTCCAAAAAAGCTCTTGAAGGATTTAAATTTGAATTTCTTCTTTCCTGGAGGTGAGAAATGGAAGTGAGGCAGAGCGTGACGGTAGAAGGGAAGACAGGAAAGGATACAGAGCCTTCATGGCAGGAACGAGCACTGTGATACCAGGTGCCCTGCAGAACCTGGCCCTCACCCCCACAGCACCATCCATTTGGTTTGTTCCCCTCTTAGTCACTCAATAACAAAGGGTCTGAGTTGCTGGTGAAAGCAGAAGCCCAGGCCACAGCTTGTGATCTTTGGGCAGCCTCTATTCAGGCCGAACTCACTAGGCATTCGTTTGCCTCTCAATTTCAACTATTAACATACACACCTCTTTCCTTGTCCTAAGAAGTTCATTCCTGTGAAGCAATTATTGAGCCAATGTAAGCACTTGGTTCTCCCCTGACCCCACCCTGGGGGCTGGAGTCATTGCAATACAGTGGGAGAACCAAGCTTCCACATGTAAAAAGCCCTGCAGAAATCCAAGTCCAAGTGAGAGTTGATACTTCCCAGCCTGCACGCTGAAAGGATGCAAACCCAAAGAGTGCAGGTGGTCGCTGCAGTCAGGGAACACTCCCTTGAGGACAGAATTTATGAGCAAGAGAGAGGGCTGGGAATCGGACAGAAGAAAGGGCTACCCAGGTAAAGAATCTGCCTGTGCAAAAGGCGTGTCAAAATCAGATAGCAAAGGGCTTTTCAAGATGTGTGTGCGCGTGCGCATGCGTGTGTGTGTGTGTGTGTGTGTGTGTGTGTGTGTGAGATGAATTCCGTGTGTGTTCTTCAACTATTGCCAATTGGTTTGGATTATCTACAGGGCTGCTGCCCTCTGCACATGCAAGTAAACGAAAGTTTGCTCTATCTATAATAATTACCAGGGCACCAGTGAGGAATATGAGCTTTAAATGCTCCTAAGGCTCTGTCTGTTTCTGCCTTCTTTAGTTTCCTAATAAGCACATATGTCTTTATTGGGGCTCGGTAGAAGAGGAGAAGGGGGTGGCTGCATGCTGCATTCTTCGGAGGGAAAGAATTAGCTCTTATTGATTTCACATGCAATAAGTTACCAACTCAGGTGTTGCACGCCAGTTCTCAACTGTCTGGTCTCCAGAAGGCTCGCCAGCACAGCAGTGCTCGGCTGGCAGTGAAGGGCCCAGCCAAGGGAGTTGCCAATGCAGCAGCCATTACGAAAGGCTAGATGGTGAGATGGAAAACACCACCGAAAAGTCAGAGAATTCTGGAATCCTAGGCTTGAATCTGCTATCAAGTAGCTCTGTGACCATGGGTAAGTCACTCAACCTCTCTGGGGCTCAACAGGAAAATGAGGGGATTACACCTGATTAGCATCTCCCAAAGTATGTTCAGAGGGGTGCTTACAAGGTTTGTTGCATGAAAAAGGGATCTGCAGTCCAGTCAATCTGGAAAATGCTGGATTAGACAAAGTTTCATGATCTGCTTTCCAATAAGACTTTTCTGAAACTTCAAAATGCTTGTATGTATCATGAAGTTCCAAGAAACTGTCAACAATATTGTCTCCCAATGCATGTAAGTGGAATCTCTGGCAAAACGTACTTTGGGAAATGCTGAACTAGGGTTCCTTCTAGCTCTGAAATGCCATGACCTATTTGTGTACTGATTAGTCCTTGGCCTGCCTATTAGAAAGTCAGTGCAATTCATACTTCTCTCCTTTCTCTGAACACCTAAAACTTGACTGTTAGCAGCACAAGTTCAAGTTTTGCATCTGAATATTCTCTAGTCTGCTCACTCATTCATTCATCTATTCAACAAATCTTTGCTAAGGTCAAGCATTTACTATGTTCTGCATATCAATGAGAAAGGAACAAGATACAGTCCCCGGGTCTTAGCTACTGCCCTCACATCAAGGCTGTAGACAGGCCCTTTTTAGCATCCCCCTTAGCAACTAGCACAGTGCAAGGTATATAGTAACACTTGAGAGCCAACTGAGTCCATTGAGGGGAGCAGAATGCCAACACAGCTTGTCACTTCCCTTGAATAGTGACCACTGAGCAGAGTCATCCTCCGGCATCCTATAATTTAAACACTGACCCTTATATGAGTTGATGTAAATTATACATAACATAGGTAAAGAGCTTAGCATAGGATCTGGCATGTAGTAAGCGCTCGATAAATGTGAGCTAGTATTAGGGACTCAACAATTACTTGTTTATTAGGGCCAGATTCAATTCCATCTGTGTTTATCAGAAGCAGCCCCACATCTATAACTGAATAGTGAACTCTAAAATATGGATGATTAGAAGCAGAAGTGAGCATAGGGTAGGTCCATGAAAGATCATAGGACCGTTTGCTTAATAATTGCTGCTTCAGTAATTTCTATTTCGGATGACTTGGGCAATTTCTTGTCTACTAGGATGTATCTATATAGGGTCATGGCTGAGAAAACTTGGCAATTCTACCTAAAGACAGAATAGAAAATGACAATGTAATAGGAAACATATGTTTTCCCCAAGTTCCCTTTTTAAATTTTTTCAGAAAAAAAGTAAGGTAATTTCTATGATAATAAATTAAAATATTCAAAATGATGTTTGACCTCACAGAACTACCATGAGGATTCGATGTGACAGTTCTGAGAAATAGACATTACAGAGTAGGCCGGCTCTAAAATCATCTTTATTTTGCTCTTTGTCCTTCTCAATCTCCCAACCCCCAAATGATTTCTTAAACCTATTAAATTGTGAGGTTTTTGAATGTAAAATCCTGATGGCTATAACCATTTTTGTGCTAGAAAATGTTTAACAGCTGGTTCTCTGGGGGAAATGCCCTGATCTGTACTATTTGCCTATTTTTGTGGTGTAAATACAGCCACCATGGCCAGTTTGAAGCTACCAACACGATGCTTGGGAAGAGATGTGCCCAGCCTCCCAAGCGAGTGTGAACCAGCTCCAACGTACCACTAAATAATTCCCACCCAGGGAGGACAAATTGGGCAGAATCTTCTCACAAACAGAAAGGAGCAAGATTTTTGGCCTTTGGAAACATTGCTATTTTCCAAACAGAAGGAACAACATGTATTGATTCTTGACAGATGGCTCTCCTTCTGGCCTTCTGAAAGGGGAACAACTTCATGCTCAGAAAGTTTACAAACATAGTGATTGTTGCTCCTTTTGCTTCAAAATCTCATAGTGGAAGGGAGGAAGGCAAAGCTAGAGAATGTGGAGTTGCAAACCTGCTTCTCATAAACCAGCAAAGACAAAGAGAAGAGACAGTTGGCAGCTGGTAGCTCCGTTTGTGACACAATCTATAAACACTGAAGAGCTGAATAAAAACACATCTAATAAACCCTTCAGGCTGTAAAACTGAATTTAACAAATATAATCATTGCATGAGCAGACAAAATTATGCATTACCATATTTTTATGTTCCTGAATTAACAAAATGACTAGCAACTTTGGAACTGTAACAGGTGCTAAAAATTAAGGATGCATATATTCCAATTTTCCCCCAATTTTCCATTCTTTGCTGGGTAGAAACAACAACTTATTTTCCCACAAGGATTGAAAATAGCTTAAGCAATGTGTGTGTCTCTTTCAACCATGGGCACTGGAAGGAAAAGAATGTTTACATTGCACCCTGTAGGGTGGCTCTGAGTATGGTAGCAGTATAGCTTTGTTAGCAAGGAGTTGGGGAGATACCAATAAATGGTAACTGCCAAAGATGGTGGGCTGGCTGTCCGTTGATCTAGAGCAGTGACTTGGAAGCTGGACATGGCCCTAGTGTGCAACCTAGTGTGCCAGACATACAATGACATATGAAGACAACTTAGTCTTCAGCCTGCTTTGGATTAAGAAATTTCCCTACCCCTGATGTATGGAGAGAAGCCCTGGTCTCAGCCCTGGGAGTGACATACAAAGCTAAGTACTACCTACGTGCTATGTTACTTTTGAAACCCTAATGGAATCCGAGATGGTTGCCATGTATTCAAGTGTATAAATTGGCCTTTCAAGCTTTCCTTTTTTAAAGGGGCACCTTTAAATTGCCAGCAGCTGAGCCCTCCACAGGCTGGTTTTCAAAAGCTACTAAAAGCACAAAGGGTAGAGAGACCTAGACAGCAGGTATGGGTCGAAACCCACATTTGTACCCCACAATGTTTATATAGGTCACCTATATGCTGAATAACTTATGCCACCACAAAAGTCAGTGAGCTGACAGCTTAGAGCTGACAGTTGTCTGGACTTCTCCTGTAACAAAGCCGTTGATTTCCCCGTCCAAGCCCGAGGACTATGCGTTTCCAAACAGCAAGTAGTTTTCAAAATCCTCACCCCATGAGGGGCTGCAGTGTGTCACTTGCCAGAAAACAGCCCATTGAAAGCAGCTCTCCCCTACCCCAGAAGAAAACACAGCTAAATCCAATGGAGAAATTGTTGCTTCTGGGAAGTATATTTGCTTATGCACCATGCACATAGCCCATCTGGGTTGAACTTAATGAGCTTTAAAAATCCATCTCATAATGGTGACCTTGTTCTCTTGCATTGCTGCTTGGAAGGAAAACATTTCCAACTACCCTTTCTTCCATTCAATCCCCCCAACAGCCACCTTATTCTCTGGCTAGCACTGACTAGTTCTAAAAACATACCCAAATATTTGGTCTTAAAAAAAAACAAACCTTGAGAACAGAGAAAAGGCATTTCTTTACCTCCCCTCTTCATCAAGATGCACCGAATTGCCACCTTCTTTTGTAGGCATCTGTCTAGCTCATATCCAAAAAGATAAGTCCGTTGGTTTGGTAGGTGTATCTGCCTTGGTGATGAGGCCTTTCATTCCTTCATTCGTTCATTTGTTAAATATTTTGGAGTGCCTAATCACTGTCTCTGAGATCCAATACTAAACAGCGGTAAAGAAAAAGACCCAAGTGCAGGATCCATGAGCAGGTTCAGCATCTCCATCTCTTCATCACCACTGAGGTCAGGCCCTCAGGAAGACACAAGGAGGTTCCCCTCTCTCTGTCCTTCCAGACCAAGTCTTCTGTACTATATACCACTAAAGAAATCTTGGCAAAACAATTGAAGAACAACCCGATTACCTGTTAAATTCTGTTCTGTCTTGAAGCTCAATGTCTCACTTCATGTCTTACGATTCCTGTTTATTATGTGTCAGTAAAGCTTATTATTGTTAGTGACTTTTACCTCCCTTGCTATTATTCCACTCATGATCACCTGTAAGTCATAGACGGCACCACAATTTAGGCAATGGATACGCATCTGAGTGAGTTTTGCAAAAGAGAATTTTTGTAAATTGAATCCTATTTAACAGAAGCCTGGGGTGGCATCTTTTGTTTCTATCCTCCCCTTTGCCCTTCAAATTACAAATTCAGCTGTTGCTTAGATCTGGATTACTATCTCCAGTAAAACCTCATTTGAATCTGTCAGATCATGGTCTGTTCTGATTGTTTTTTTCTGATCAAGCAGAAATACCTCTCCTGCCTTAGTAAGTAGAACCTGGTAACCATGTCCAAAGAAGATCGCAAAGCCTCAGACAAAACCTTTTCACTGTCGGAGCTGGACGTGACAGAAAAGAAGTTAGAAACCTGAAAAGTAAATGTGCACTGAGTCTAATGTTATTAGAAATTTGATTTGGACTTGTTTTTTTATGCCTTGCTTCTTTGTCCTAGGGGTTAAACACAGTAAACAAATCTAGCTCTAGTTATCAAGGTTTCATTGAGTTACTTACCCTCATCACTGGTCTCTAGAATTTCCAGACTCCCAAAATCTTCACTTAGTGATTCAGCCATGGTAGGATCACTAAAATAAAATGCAGAGTAAAAAATCAAAAGATCATCATTTGATTGCCTGGGTACAATGCAATCATTTCACCCTATCTCTTATCCTTCGGCTAGATTCTTAAACTATTCAACAAAAGATATACAAATGGAATTGCCATTAGGGAGAATTATCCTTGCTTAAAAATACATTGATTCCATTGATATGAAATGGCCAGAATAGGTAAATACATAGACATAGAGAATGTCTTGTGTAGGACTGGGACAGATCGGTGTTTTTTGAGGGAGAGGTCATAGACAAAGAGTACGGGGTTTCTTTTTGAAGTGAAAAAAATGTTCTAAAATTGTGATGGTCACACTAATCTGTGAACATATTAAAAAGTATTGAATTGTACACTTTAAACCGGTGAATTGTACACTGTATGAATTATATCTCAATAAAGTTGTTACCAAAAAAAAGAGAGACAAATGCAAAAAAGCTGATCTATTGTTTTGTGTTGGGGCCCATTATTTTTGGAGGCCTGTTACTATTCATGGTGTGCCCAGGGAGACAAAATTGCTTTGATATACATCCAGAGCCATAGAGAAAAAGATTGAGATATTTGACTACATAAAAATTTAAAACTTTTGGCCAAAAAAAAAAAAAAAAAACAAGTCAACAAAATAACGACAAACTAGGAAACAATACTTGCAACAAATATGACTGATAGGGGCCAATTTTCTTAATTTGTCCAAGAGCTCATAGAAATCAATAGAAATCAATTCAGTATAAAAAGGGCAAAGGGTACAAAGGCAGTTTGCAGAAAAAAAATATGAACAGCTAATAACCACATAAGGAGAGGCTCAGTCGGACTCGTAATTAAAGAAATATAAATCAAATATCAAATTAACATTTTCATCTACCAGATTGTCAAAAAAGGTTTAACATTGATGATATCCCATTGCTGACCAAGGTGGGGAAAATAAGGACTCTCATACACTATGGAGTAAGTAGCTCTAACTCTTTGAAAAGAAATTTGGCAACATCCGTCAAAATGTAAAATGCATATACTTTTTAATCCAGTAACATCACTGCTGGAATTTCACTCCATAGATATACGCACACTTGCATGCAAAAATATACATGCAAGAATGAATGTTTATCACAGCATTGTTTTAAATCAGCGGGCTTTTTGGCACTGGGGACTGGTTTCATGGAAGACAATTTTTCCATGGATGGCCGGCAGGGGTGAGGGAGCAGAGAGGGAAGCAGTGGTGGTGGGAGAAGCAGAGGCGGTGGGAGGAGAGAGGGGAGGGCATGGGGGGGAAAGAGAGGCTGAGCTCAGGCAGTGATGTGTGGCCCTGTTTCCTAACAGGCCACGGACCAGTACCCAGCCACGGCCCAGGGGTTGGGGACCACAGTTTTAAATAGCTAAAAATGGGAAACGACCAAGTGATCATGAAAAGGACAATTCTCCCATGACTCTATGCCATGCTTCTAGGGAAGTATGCCAGTCAATAATCAAACCTTTATAAATCAATGTTGACATTCTTGATGGGAGTTCGTGTGTGTGTGTGTGTGTGTGTGTGTGTGTTTGGGGGGGGGCAGGTATCTGATGAGCACCATAACCAGAGAAAGGGTGCTCTACTCACGCACAGCAGGAAGGCTGTAGAGAGACAAGCAGAGACTTTGTCCCCATGATACCCCCTCCCCCGGGGTCTTGATGTGACTGACTAAAGTATCATCAAGTGGAATTAAGCAAGTTCTAGAGCCAACTTGCCCATCCCAGGAGTGCTCTGCTCCAGACGTAGCCGGGCTGCCATTGCTGTTTCATAAATGGACTCCAGGACCATCCTGTCCTGCTCTCTAGCGTAAGTCCCTGATACATCTCGAGAGGTAGAGAGGGATGACCACAGGCTCTCACGCTAAGGAGAACTTGAGAGTTCACATAGCCAGAGTGACTGAGGCCTTGGAGAGCAAAAGGTTCCAAACCACAATGTGAGCTGACAAGGCCATGGTATCAAGATGGCTTCAGACCCACTTACCGAATGCCCCGTGGTTCCCCACGATAAGTGTTCTCCCTCACTGCCATGAGTAATAAACGCAACTCGCCCAACTACAGGTATATTCCTGCCTGAAAGGTATTGATACTTTGTTCAAGTCACTCAGCCTCTATAAGCCAGTATCACAATTCGGCCTAAAGATGACTGAGTCCTGGCCCATACTGTGCTCAATAATTACCACACACATACACACACAGGGGCACATATGCACACATACACACCCTCTCTACTTCACACAACCACACCCCCTTTCTTACCATACACGTCCTATCAGGAGAGCCCACACATATCACACCAATGCACCATCTAGAAAGAATGGATTTCCCCTTGGCATTTCTGCCTCTACTATTTTTCCAAGTTCCATCTAGAGATCTGGCAGGAACAAAGAGGGAGGGAAATTCACAAGCCCCTCAGAAATTCACAGGGAGAATAGGAATCATTCATGTCATTGATAAGTTCCTGGACATCTCAATACACATGTTTAGGAGACAGTTCCACACGTCCTGATGAATTGACTGACAGTGGTGCTGGCCTCAGGGCCTTTAGGATTTGGTTGGGGAAATAAGGCAAGTATGCCAGGAAGCACTTCGGCCAGTCTAAACTCAAGGGTTAAACTGAATGATTCTATGGTGCTCTCGGGGTTCAGATGCTGCCAAGATGCCCTCGTTCTTTGTTCAGACAGCTCTTTCAAACATGGTAATAGCACAGCAAGGACAACTGTTTAGGAACGGACTTGGGTGAGGGAGAAAGCCTGCAGCTCTGGGGTAGTCACAAATATAGTTAATGAGGAGCCTAAGCAACCTCGCCAGGGCTTGGGAGCTCCCCCAGAGAAGTCAGCCAACCCTGTGTGCCCAGAGAGAGGCTTTCTGGGGACAGTGGGTTTCCCAGGAGTCTGGAATGTAAACTCAAGCCATGTCTGTGGCCTGTTGATCCAGTGGTGGCTAATGAACCACAGCACAGGTTGGATCCAGTTGGCTTTTGCCTCCCACAGCCATGGGCCCCAGCCTTCAATGCAGGTCACCGTTTTACAAACCTGCTGGTCACCAGGGGGCTGCTGGAGGGAGTATGGATAACTTTGGGAAAAACACACAAACCTCCCCTTGATCTCAAATCCTCTTCCAGTTACCACCCCATTCCTCTGCATTTCAAAAGCGTTGTCTATACCACCGTCTTGATGTCCTGGCTTCCTGTTGTCTTGCGCTCTCCAATCAGGCTTCCAAACCCAACTGCTTCCAAACCTCTCCACCCAAACTGCTTTTGTTGAAGCCACCAGTTACTTGACCTTCCAGCAGCGTCTGACACCACCAATCACATTCTCCTTTTTGAATAATTGTATCATTTGACTTTCGGAACACCACACTCCCCTAATTTTCCTCCTACCTTATTGGCTGTTCCTTCTGGGTGTCCTTTGCTGGATCTTTCTCCTCTCCCTGAATTTGAAATGCTGTAGCACAGCAGGGCTCTGTCCTTGGCCCTCTTCTTTGTCTACAATCACTGCCTAGACCTGCGCCATTACATAGAAATGTTAACGTGAGCGGAATTGCAAGTCGTGTATATAATTTCAAATTTTCTAGTAGCTACGTTTAAAAAAGAAAAAAGAAACAGGTGAAATTGCTTTTAATAATATATTTTATTTGACCCAATATAACCAAAGTATTATTTCAACATTTAATCACTATAAAAATAATACTAATGATATATTTGACATTCTTTTTTTTTCCCACACTAAGTTGCCACATCAGTCACACCAGCCCCCAGCTCCAAACCCCTCAGTGGCTTGCCATCAAACTCAGAGAAAAATTCCAGCCCCTTACCATGGGCCTTGTGTGATCTGGCCCCACCCCCATGCCCCACTGACCACCAATCCTGCTACCCTCCCACTTTGTCCCTCTGCCCAGCCACACTGGCCTTCTTGGTAATCCCCAACACACCAAGCCCCTTTCAATCTCAGGACCATTGCATCTGCCACTCTCTCTGCCTGGCGGGCTTTTTCCCCAGATAGTTGTGTGGCTGACTCCTTTGCAGCATTGGAGCATCCAGTGTTACTTTCCCCAGAAAGCACTTCCATGATCATCCTAGCTAAAGCACTCCTAGTCTCTCTCTCCAGCCCATTATCCTTTATTAACATCTTCCTAGCCCTCATCGCTACCTAAACTTACATTCTGTATTAATTTAATTACTAGTTTCTTGTCTGTCTCCTCTACTGGAACGCAAATTCCGTGAGGGCAGGGGCCCGTCTATTTTGCTCATCAAGGGATCTCCCAGCACCTAGAATGAAAGAGTCACAGGAGTTACTACTGTTGGATTAGATGTGGCATGTGAGGAGGATGTCAGGCACCCAATGAATAGTTGTTGAATGAATGTATAAATTGCATAAAAGAAGAGGACGTAATCTAAAAACCACCTTTGTGGTCAGAAATTTCTTAGAAGTAGAGGCATGGTATAGGCGGCAGAGGAAGACTTGCCCTGGGAGAGGACCCCTTGTTTCCCAATTTGGCAGGACCGGCCTTCCCTTCCAGCAAGGTGGCCCCACCCCTGGCTTATTCACCTGTGCAGAAGCAAACACTCTTGGGCCCCTCTAGTCCATAGAGTCCATTCCCAGGCGTCCCAGCCATGTGAACTCTGCATGCGGCACTCCATTCGGCTGGGCTAGGCCTGGACCCTCATGGAGGAGGAGGTTTCCGTAAGAGAAAGCCTGCCTCTTCCTACTTTCCTGCCACCACTGACATAACTTCTGTTCTCTTGCCCTCAGGCTGACCTTATTAAACAGAGCTTTGCTTCCCAGGTATCTCCTTATAAAGGCATCACTGTGTTTCTTTCATATGTCTCATTATGGACAATATAAATTTAAAATGAATGTGTTCCTTAATTATACCGTGACTCAATGATAGTGGCCTTCGGGCTGCCTCCTCTGGTCTAGGCTCTTATTTATAGTATTCAGCAAAAACTACTGTCACCTCAGTGGTATCTCAAAAGAAGTTACAAAGTCACCATGTTCTCGCTAAAATATCAATGCAACCATGACTCTCCCCTGCTTCAACTCGGTCACCAACTTCTTGCTGCCTGCAGAATAAAAGCCAAATTCTTAACATTCAAGGCCCTCTGCAATCTGGTGCTCTCTGCCCCTTGGAGGGGGTCCAGTGTCTTAGCAGCTCACCCCTCCTCACACACCCACACCCTGGTCTCCCAGAATCACCAATCACTCCCTAAACACACCATGTTCTTGTGCTTTTTCTGTGCGCTGCACAGGTTGTCCACTTGGCCTGGAACACTATCCCCCTAATTCCCACAGCCTTAAAATCTACACATTCTTCAAGACCCAGATAAAAGATAACCCCCCCGCCCCATGCCCTTTGCACATACCTCTGTCATAGATGATTATCACCGTGAGAACAGGGACCACTTTTTGATTATTTGAATATCACCAGTACCTGGCATAATACCAGGCACACAGAAAGTGTTCACTGTAATACATTTGTTTATGGATGGATGAATGCAGGAGTTGGGGGCGTGGTCCTGTAGGAGTCAGTGGGGAAAATGGTCCCCTTCTTTAAATATATGGAGACACTTTGAGATACCCTTTCAGTAAAGGACCCCTCTGCATGAACTCCCATGCAAAAGCTAGCAAGCCAAGTAAGGAAAGGAAATAGAAATTTTTATCCAGTAAATGATGAGAGGCCTTTGGAACCACTTCCAAGGAGCATAAATAGTCATGTAATAATGGTCATCAGGAAGTCTGGCCTACTGGAGATGTAAAGTTTCATTATCAAGTCATTATTAAAATGCTTTCTTGCTTCTCTAGGCCAACCCCAGATGCTTAGGCCCCACAGCTGCCTTTTTCTTCTCAGACTGCCTCATTTCAGGGATGAACAAGGGCTCTAGGGGTAAAAAAGGAGGAAACAAAAGAAGGTAAAAAGGACTGTCTTCCAAGGTTGTTGAAATTTTTAACCGCAGCCTGATTCAGCTTCAAAAATTCAGAAGACTGTGCTTGACAGATTTGCTATCTTTCCAGAATGGGGAATGCTAATGCAAAGCAGCTGGTCTCATGTTTTTGCTTTTTAAAAAACAATCTACTAGGATGAAATGCTTTTCATAGAGTCTGTGGTAGATAGAATTCCAAGATGGCCCCTGAGATTTTCACCCCCTGGTATGCATGCCCTATAAATCCCTTCCCCTTGAGTGTGGGTGGAGCTAAGCTAATCAGGTGTGCCTTTTAAAAAAGGATCTAGAGGTCAGATACAGAAGTCAGAAAGACTGGAAGCTGCAGCACATGGTCTCCTGTTGGCCTTGAAAGAACAAACTGCCATGTTGTGGAGGGCCACATGGCAGAGAACGGCAGGCGGCCTCTAGGAGCTGAGAGCACCCTTCGGTTAACAGCTATTAAGAAACCAGGGACTTCAGCCCAGCAGCCTCAAAAATACTTTACATATGTATGGGGTACATGTGATATTTTGTTACTTGCATAGAACGTGCAATGACCAAGTCAGGGTATTTAGGATATCCATCACTTCAAGTATTTATCATTTCTATGTGTTGGGGACATTTCAAGTCCTCTTTTCTAGCTACACTGAAATATACAATGCATTGTTGTAACCACAGTTACCCTACTCTTCTATCAGACGTTAGAACTTATACCTTCTATCTACCTGTATGCTTGGACCCATTAACTGACCTGTCTTCATCTCCCATTTACCCACACTCCCTTCCCAGCCTCTGGTATCTATCATTCTACTCTCTACCCCCATGAGATCAACTTTTTTGGCTCCCACATGAGTGAGAACATGTGAGATTTGTCTTCCTGTGCCTGGCTTATTTCACTTAACATAATGTCCTCCGCTTTCATCCATGTTGCTGCAAATGACAGGATTTCATTCTTTTTTATGGCTGTATAGTATTCCATCGTGTTTATATATGCATTTTTCTTTATCCATTCATCCATTGATGGGCACTTAGGTTGATTCCATACCTTGGCCATTGTGGTGGCATGTTATTTGAAATGACATCTGCAGCAACTTTTGCAAATTCAGCCCTCAAAATGCCCATGGGTGTCAGTAATAAGATATACCAGGCAGAGAGGGTCACTTCTTTACATTCCGCACCCTCACCTGTGGGCATCTGACCACCTGGACCATCAAGCAGACACTCAAACATGCTCTAGGGGACTCCTGCCTCAGATACCTGCTGTAGAATAATTGTCCCCCCAGCCTTTCTTCTGCTCTAGTAGGTCAGAGAATAATGGAAGCTACCTCCTCCACTTCCCTGCCACAGGGAAGCCCATTTCAGGAATACCACTGAGCACCCTGATCGTCATCCAGGGAGCATGTCCTCGTCCTGGAGTCTAGAGGCAGCCTCAAAACAATAGGTTGTCTCATCTGGAAGACTGCTTAAAATTCCTCTGGAGATACGTTCCACTACTAGGAGAGAGCAACAGGAAAGACCCATTCCTCATCCAAGATAAGCATCTGCAACAGCCACACTGGCTGCAGCTTCTCCTCCACCTTCTCTTCCTCCTCCTTTTCCTCCTCTTCTTCCTTCTTTGCACCTTTTCTTCCTCTACCATTTGTGTTTGAAAGGTCTTCAGCTTCTCCCCCAGCTCTGCCATCCCTTCCTCCCCATCACACCTCACCCTCATAGTAATCCAGGAGAAGCTTAGGAAGACCCACCCCGTGCCCCTCCTAACACCTTAGATCTGTGGGGTGGGGGGAGTTGAAAGTGCAAAGAATGCCATTTCTCTAGTACGGTGGCCTGGAAGCCTAGCTGCCAGGGAGTCCTATTCTGTCTTTCAATCCACAAGTGCTATGATCAAAGGCTCTGTTCTTGTGCAGTCAGGGGCAATTAATATCATACAATTAATCTAATTAATGAAATTGCTGAGTCCTCGCTCTGTGCCGGGCAGGCACTACGAAAAATGATTTTACATGTGTTATCTCATTGAATTCTCAAAAGAGCCCTTATGAGGTAGGATTGTTATTTTGTTATTATCATTTTCACCCCCATTTTCCAGATGAGGAAACTGAGTCTCACTGAAATTAGGTAATCTGTGCAAGGTCATCCAAGTTGTGAGCAATAGAGCTGGGACTCAAACCCAGTTCTGGATGATTTCAAAGCCCATGATTTGACCACTATGTTCTTCTCCCACCTCACTTGGCAAATTCTCGTCAGTATGAAATGCCCACCCACTGCTGCCCCGAAGAATCTTCCGTACTGGTCTATTATAGGGCCTGAAAATAGGATAGCTCACCAGGCCACTATCAGCCTCTAACATCTTTCCAGAGATTTGCTGATTGTTCTAACAATGAATTGAGTCCTGCCAAAAATGGCTCACTGGACACACGTATTGTGATGAGGTATCTTCACTTAAAGGCAATAGGTCTGTAGCATGGGGACCCTCTGGTGGTCAGGCTGGGGTGGGGGACAGGAGAGCATGAGGACACTGGGGGGACACCAGGAGAAAAGCCAGGATTGAGGAGCCCTGAGGATGGATTTCACACCTTTAAGTGCATGTTGGGTGCCAAGGGCTCTGTCCCCAAACTCTCTGCCAGTTCTCAGGTCCATCCCGAGTGGAGTGTGTCTGAGGCTCTGTATTTTATTATTTCTTTGTTGTGGTGGCTATAATTAATGCTCCTAGCAGTCAATAATACATCAGTTGGGGAGGGGTGAAAATCTCCAAAGAGGAAACAAAAAAGCAAAAGTAGAAGAAAAGGGGGTGCCGGTGCAGGGTGTGAATTTTACAAAACTCATCAAATTCTGTGGGATTTGATGCAGATATGTCCTGCCCTTAGAATTGAAAAGGTGTCAAGGGAAGGAGACACCAGGAGTCATTCCCTGGCCAGGGGAGGCAGGGAAGATAAAGGAGAAAGCACAACCAGGCCTCAGTAATGTGCCTCCAGCCAAGCTGAACTATCCAGGCCTTTTGTGAAGAAGGCAACTCGTACGTCTCTGGTTTCATCTTGAGGCCTTTTAGCCTACAGGGTGGGGGTCAGGGAAAGCAATCTCAGCATCATCTCCTGGCTATGATACATAGCCTTTGGTCTCCCAGTTCTGGAATGAAAGAGAAGTCTCTGAGTAAACTTCACTTTAACAAGGAGGGAATGGGCATAAGGAGGGGTGATGCTGTTGTCCCCAGAGGTCACACACCCACAAAAATAGAAATGCCTCCAAGAATCTGAGAGCCCTGGACACTCTCAGTCAAGGCCTTTAGGACCTCAGATTTCCTTAGCCCTTAACCCCACAGACAGCCCTGCAGCTGGGCAAAGAGGCAGCTGCCTGCCTAGAGTCGCGGGAAGAGTTATCCAAAGGTTCTCTGGCCCCAAGTCTCTCCTTTTCCCCCTCTCTTTCTACGTGGCCTAAAATATGCACCATCAGAATCATTTCCCTCGAACCAGACAACAAAGTCAGAACACTGTTTCCCAGGGCCTCTGTAGTACCCCAAAGTCTTTATGCACACCTACTATGTGCTCAGACCTATTTTAGGTGCTATGGAGGCAAGGACAAAATAACACAGTTACCATTTACTGGACAGTGAATGTGTGCAGAGACTGTTTGAAGTGCCTTGGGTCCATCATCTCATTTAATCATCAGAGCAATCCTATGAGGTAGGTACTATTTATTCTTGCTCCTCCCCCATTTTTGTAGATGAAGAAACTGAAAGGTTAAGTAACTGCTCAGGGTCACACAGCAAGTTCAAATTCTGAAGGTGGGATTTGAGTCCAGGCAATACGACTTCAGAGGCCATAAGTGCTACATAAAATGACCCATTCCCTGATGACAAAGAAAAAGAATACACATGAAAAAGTTGAGAATATTGCAAAGATGTGGAAACAACCCAAGTGCCCATCAATACGTGAGTGGATTATTAAAATGTGGTATATGTATACCATGGAGTACTATTCAGCTTTAAGAAACAATGGTGATCTAGCACCTCTTGTATACTCCTGGATAGAGCTGGAACGCATTCTACTAAGTGAAGTATCCCAAGAATGGAAAAACAAGCACCACATGTACTCACCATCAAATTGGTATTAACTGATCAACACATAAGTGCACATATAGTAATAACATTTATTGGATGTCGGGCAGGGGGGAGCGGGGAGGAAGGGATGGGTATATGCATACACAAAGAGTGCGATGCGCACCATCTGGGGGATGGACACGCTTGAAGCTCTGAGTCGGGTGGGGCAAAGGTGATATACGTAACCTAAACATTTGTACCCCCATAATACGCTGAAATAAAAAAAAAATTTAAAAAAGAAAAAGTTGAGAATAGCACTACATTAGGAATCAGAAGATCTGGGTCTGGATTCTGCTCTTCCCACAAATTGTCCTTGTAACCTCACCCAAGTCATAGCACCTCTTTGGTCCTCAGTTCCCACATTTGTGAAATAAGGAGATGATACAAAATTATCATGTGTTCCCTTATGACATTTTGTGACAAGGATTCTCAAAGTTGAATTCCAGGGCATTGACTAGATGTAGAAGAGATCTGCAGACCCCAAGAGTTGTGGAACAGGAAGATGAAGCGCTTGTATATGTGGTACAGGGGGCCAGGGCACGAACGAGGCACAGAGGCAAGGTTAAGCCAGGGAAGGGTGTCCAAACACATGGCAGAGCCGAGGCTGGCGGGGAGTGGCAAAGCAAGGTGAGGATGCTGAGATATAGATGTAAATGAGGTCAAAGAACACAGGAAGGTGAGAGCAAAGGGGAAGAGCAGATGGGAAAATCAAGGGATGGGAGGCAGGCAAGCCACGGGGGGGCCCAGAGGGTGCTTTTGTAGATGGCTGCATTTAAAGCAGCAGAAGGGACTAAAAGGGACCTCAGGGCAGGTTGGAGTCATCATGAAAGGCCCGATAGAGGAGGCAGAACTTAAGATGGGCCATGTGCTGGACAGAGAGGTTTGTTGACAGCTTGAGGACAAAGGCACTGAGGACAGCTATTGATAAGCTAGAGATGGCGACAGAGAAAGCAGGTGTCAGCCACAAACACTGGGCGACCAGGAAGAGCCTGAAGACTCTGGCCTGGAATGATGTGCTTGGGGCAAGGAGACACTGGGGTGGCACCTGGCTCACTTATATCCCTTTTTCCTGTGGTCAAGGCTGTTCTCAGGCCTGACTCTTGTACTTCTTTCATTCTGGGCCTGAAGCCGAAGCCAGAAGTTTCTGGAGCAACATTGCCAGGCCACAGAAGGAGGTTTCAGGGCAAGAGACACCAGACAGCAATGGACTGGAAAATGGAGTGCCCTGGAGTCTAAGGCTAGACAGGACACCAAGAGGGCAGGAAAAAGGAACCACCTGCAAGAGAGCCCGGAGCTGGGCCAGGCTGGAAGGCAGTTAGTGGAGGAGGAGAGAAAGGCCCAGATAGCCAAGGGCAGACAGGAGAGTCCTGGTTCCTTCCTCCTATGTTCACTTCGGGCCTCAGAAGCAGAGAGGGAAAAGACAAGTGGCAGTGAGCCCCGGGACAGCAGAAATCTGTCTGGCTTCTTTAGACTTTAGGCACAAGAATCTCTAGTCAGCATCCCCGCTGTCCTCACAGTGCCTGGGAGGAGTGCTTAAATGGGGGTGGGAGGTGACTGGCCCCTGCCCCAGCGGGACACTGCTCTGTTGGTCACTTGACAGTGAGAGGGAAGCACACCCCAGCATGTGAGGAATAAATGAGACAACGCATGAAAAGCAGCTCGGTGCCTGGCACAAAGGAAGTTCTTAAACAGTAGGGTTTTTTAAACTACCGTTATAGACAAGGGCAAGGTGTGAGTAAAGGGTTCAAGGAAGAAGGCCTCGAGTCAAGGGCATTCAGAACAATCACTGATTCCTTGGCCCTCACCCCCGGAGATTCTGATTCTTTCTTCAGTGAGGGTGGGGCCCAGGAACCTACACGTTCCAGAAGCTCCCAGGTGACTCTGACATAGGGGCTCCAAACACCACACTTTAAGGAAACACTGCTATAGATCATGTTAGGTACTGAGCATAGCCGAACCAGAAAAAATGAATGGGGAAGCCATCAGAAATGGATGGCAGGGCAAGGGTGGTGAAGAAAAAGCAATTTGAATGATATCTAGGGAGAATTGTGACCGAAGGAAGGTATTTTTTTTCCTAATAAACATCTCTAAGATCTGAGCCTCCATTGAGGCCTGTAGCAATTTTTGGAGAGTTCAAACCCCAGCTTTGCTATTAATTAGCTGTGAGGGCGCATTGAGTCCTTTATCTGAGCCTCAGTTTCCTCCCCTGAGAACTAAGGGGTTGAGCTGGACTTGGAGTCTAGAGTTCCTTTTAGTCCAGGCATTCTCGGATTCTATGATTCACTGAGATGATCTTTCAAAGTTCCCAGTTCATCCCACAGTAGCCAGATTTTGCAGAAGCTCGAGTCCTGACTGAGTTGGCCAATGATAGCCCAGCCTTCAGAGCAGGCCCTTCAGAAGCCTGTCAGTATTTTCAGAATGCTCTCCTACTTTCAGATTATTTAGAAAACTAAGCTATTATTTCCATTTAAAAAATTCATAGGGTTGCAGATTTAACTTAAAATGCCCCCCACTCATTCTTCCCTCCACTTCTAAAGAGATTATTTTTCAAAAAATCTTTTCAAATCAGGAGTTCATCCCTATCAGAACACTATTAATAAATACTCTCTCCCAAAGAGTTTCCTCCTTCCTCCAACACTGAATAAGCAAACATAACCCATTTCTGCATTAAATAAGGTCTTTGGATCATTGATGTTTGGCTTCTGGAGCCACAGGGACAGGAGAAACAAACTTGTTCCACATGTAAAAATAAAATTATGTCCTTCAAAAATAGGGTATGGAGGTTTAACGGGGACTTTTCCCCTCCTCTTCTCCTTAAAAGCGTTCTGGAGACCACTCCAACTATCACAGTGAACTAATGCACAAACCTTTGCTCATATGCTTGATGGTAAACTCAAGAAAGGAGAAATTCTCCACCTGATCTACTAGGCTCTGCTCAAAATGCAGGCAGGCAGATGTGTCTGGGCTCCCGGTACCCTTTCCTTTCCCCAACCCACATGGGCTCAGGCTCAGAAAAGTCTCCCTTTGACTTATCATCCTCTCCATTTTCCCAGGACAGTTGGGCTTACGGAAAGGGGAGATCTAAATACAATAAGAAAGAAAAAGTAACATGACTCTCAGCTCCCAGGATGGGCTTGTCCTTGGCCCATGAAGTCTGCAGGGTGTGAAACAAGAAATAAAAACCTTGTTAATGTAAAATTGCAATAGGACTTTATCAACCTTTAGTTGCGATGTTTTTTCTGAAATACACTGCCTACTGTGTTGTTGCTCTTTTCTTATCCATATCTAGACTTTCCCATGTCGGTATCTCTTCTTTCCCCCTTCTCTCATTTCTAGCCTTCATTTTGCACGTCTCCTTTGTATGTTATAGTAGATAACTGAATTATATTGTTATAATTTGTTGTGTTTGTAACAAGGAATGTGACGCTAAATGTTGTAATTAGCTGAGCAAAGTATTTTATGTTTCTGCTTTTGAAGGTTCAAGTAAGTTGCTTTAACAGCATGGGGCTTTTTGTTAATTTTTTTTTTTTTCCCATCGAGCCTTGGCCCCATTAGATGAAACTCTCCTTCTGCCTATGAGGCTGGGAATTTTTTCAGGACCATAACCTCAGACTGTGCCGATCCTGACAAGCTGGGTGACCTAGGATATGTCACGTAATGTCTTCATGCCTCAGTTTCCCAATCAATAAAATGAACATGATAATAGAATCTGTCTGGGGACAGAATTAGGGAGATGGAGGAGGGAGTAGGTGGGAGGAGGGAAGTACAGACATCGTAATATCACGTCTTTTTTGCAGTGCTCTTGATTCTCTGATCCAGTAGTTTCCAAGCAGATGTGCTTTTGTCACAGAAAGAGAAATTTGGCATGCAGACCTGAAGAGGAAGCATTATATAATTGCAAAAGGGTTAGGCTATGGAGTTGGACAAAGCTGGGTTTGAATCCTGGCTCTTGTCCATTACTAG
>RJWJ010007267.1:0-58156 GCA_004363605.1 Indri indri | reverse complement strand
CCTTAAGAATTTTTCAAAATGTTATCAGGTTTATTTTCTTCCTTGATCCTAATCCTCAAGTTATAGATAAGGCAGGAATTATCATATATCATTTGTGTATTTATAGGTGATAAAACAACGAACAGAAAGGTTAAGGGACCTGCGTAAGGCCACACAGCAAGAGAGGTGGCACTGTTATCATAGTGCTGAGCTCTCAGCTGAGCCATACTTTTCTAGAAATGTCTCCCCTTTTCCTTTCTCCTTAACAAGTTCCACTGTCCTATGGGAAACCCTGAGCATGTGTCACCACAGTCCAGTGGGCCCTTCCAGGTCCCTGATGCTGTGCGTTTGCAACTTGGCACCATTGCAGGACAGGAGGGCAGGGGCAGGCATCATAGGGAGCCCAGTGACTGTACATGCCAACCTGAGGATTAAAGACTAGCTACAAAAGGAGTTCAAAATCTCCACCCAATTCCAACACTTTTCTAAAGACACAGTTTATCTGGCGAAGTAGGACTAGTTTGGACAGCAAATAGACCCAGAGAGTAGGTGTAAGCATGCGTTGGGTTGTTTCCCTGGAGATAAGAGTCTGGGAAGAATGTAAATGATGTCTGAACCACAATTCTGGAAGTTTTGGAGGGCAAGCGGTTTACCCTGGAAAAAGACCCCTCAACAACCATCCTCCCCAAGTCTCATGCCTGGGACCAGCAAAGGCCAAAGACCTTGCCCATGGCTCAGATGTGAATTTTCACCATTAATGGTGATTTCTCCAGAACAGCTCAGTGCTCAAGGTTTAAATTTCCCTCTCCGGGGATGCAGATTTCAAGGCTCAGGAACACAACCAGAGGTGGGACCGCGTGCCCTCTTCTGACATGGCAAAGCACCCCAGGACTCACAGGCTGCACTTCCTGAACTTCCTTTTCTTTGTTCCTCCATAAGGGCAAGTAAACTGCTCTAATAACCAACCCATTTAACACGCCCTGAAAGCCCATCGCCTGCAGAGGCCTTGTCGTCCATTCTATGGATGACGAAACTGAATCTCGAAACCATTCAGTAAGATGACCAGGGCAACTCTGCAGCCCTTTCTTTTTTAACCAGACCACGATTCCCCCTCGCATGGAAGGACAGGCTGTGCTTACGCAGTTTGGCGCTCCTCCAGCCTGCTTTCAACTGGGGACTCTGGAGCCACTCTTGTTTTGCGTGGACAGAGCTGTCCTGGTTGCAGGAATCCTTTGCTGGTGTGGAAACACATTCCAGACCCTCTGGGTCTGTGCAGAGGGTCCGCCCGGCGAGTGAGCTCCCCAAGATCTCTGTGCACGGGGGCTCAGGGCTTCAGAGACAGCTTCTTCAACCGGACAGCTTTTTCTTCAGAAAGATGCCTTCTGCTCTCTGCATATTCCACAGTAGCCAACCTCAGGGCTTTTCCTTCCTTTTTTTTTTTTTTCCTCAGCCTCCAGAAGAGCAGCTGTTCAACATAAAGAATAAAGGGCAAGTGCTGGAAAACCACCGGGGAGGCCATCTGCTTGTACTTGCTCTTTGGAAAAATCAATGAATTTGATTTTCGGACAGTCAGTTCCTTAAGCCTGAAAATATTCATTGGAACACCGTGGGTGAACGAAGTCCACCTTTCCAGCCCTCATCGATTTCTCCGAGGTTGGTCAGATGTTGTCACAATTTCCCCACAACAGGCCGGGGGAAGTCGGGTGGAGAGAATAGCACTCGGGGCTTGGATGAGCTAGGATACTACTGCAAAACGGACAGTTATGCTAAGCAGAGGATTTATTTGGTTATTTTTAAAAATTTTTTTTAGGGAAACATGACTCTTCTCAGAAACAAATACGAATCCTATAACGCACCCATTAGGCCAGTGGAAATTCAGTGGAGATGCCCTCGTAATTTGGAACATCGTAACTGGTAACTTACTATCTTGTCCCAAGATAAAGATGGAAAAGCTTGATGTATGGATGGGTCATAAAATAAATATGCAAAATATTATGGATTAATAAAAAAAATCCATTGCCAAGTTGGCTCCTTCTGGGGCAGGTGGGCTGGGAACCACAGCCGGGTCTGACAGATGAGAGGCCCCCAGGGAGTGGGCGTGGAACGCTGGAGACTGGGGAGACCTGTCCACACAGCATGTGTCTTGGGGGCCCACAAAAGTCCAGCACCTGCCCAGAGAGTTGGGTGCGATTTCACTCCTCGTGGCTGAGAATCCGGGCTCCCCGAATGCCGGTCTAGCTCTCTTTGCCCTGTGACTAGCTAAACTCTTTCCTTCCGATAGCTTCAACTTAATTTTCATCATGTCATTATTTCTGTGGCCCAGACATGCCAATGGGACATCAAAATTATTTTGATAAGAACTTTACTTCATCACTTAGGATTACAGCAAATTACACACTAGCTTTCCTTCCCCCAGGGTTCTCTGGCAGAAGGGAATAAAACCACATAATCCAAGGCAAGGGGGAAGGGAACTGACTTTTATTGCATTTCCCCTAAATCCAAGTGCTTTACAGAGATTATCTCAGATAAATTAATCCCAGGCAGCAACCCTATAAGGATTGTCATTTAACAGACAAAGAAAGGGAGATTTAGGGAGGTTGAAAAAGTTACCCAAGACCTCAAGACCAGAGCTGAAAAGCGGGCAGATGTGGGTCCAAAGTCCAGAATCTTTCCACTTACAAAGCACCAGCTCTAAAACAGAATACCAAGGAAGCTAAGATGAGTGTCCCCAGCGCCTCCAGATGAGTGAGGTGTGGGAGTGGGGGCGGGGAAGAGCGATCCTTGCAAGCTGGTGTCTTGGGGCCAGGAAGAGGTGTGCATGGCAGGGCCAGGGAACCCAGACCGCAGCCTGAGGACAGGAGAGCCACAGCCACCGAGGGCCAAGCCTCCTTCTCCAGATTGCAGTCCTGCCCTTGTTCTGTGGGAAATGACAGCCTGCTGGTGGGCACAACACCAGAGGACGTTCCCACTCCTAATGGTGGCCCTCACCTAGCTATCAAGGCATGCAGGCTGAATGTCACCTCCAGCCTGCTTCAGGGAACAGCCAGATGGCATTCAGGCCAATTCTGTGCCTCTGGCTGACTAATCTCTCCAGGTACAAGAGTAAACACAGAGCTTGGGGACACCATATGTCCCTGACTCATAGAGCTTACCGGAATCACCACCATTCTACGTGGCATATGCTTTCCTGGGCCGAGGTGGGAGGTGTGTCAACGTAGTAGAGGACACTTGTCTTAAAATACAAGACAGAGAGATGCAAAGCATAATGAGGGAGTGTGAATCTGGTAGTCACATCCTAAATGACATTATTTTTTACAATGTGCTCTGTTTTGCTAGACAGTGTTCAATGTCCTTCACTCCCTGCCAGTGTCCGGCACAGAGCTGGCCGCTGTGGGCCCTCAGGGACTGTGAGGTGAGTTGGGCTACTTTCATCATCCATTTTCTTTGTTTTACACTCTGGAGTTTCACCCTAAGTTGAAAATGAAGCTGACCCTAGTTTGGTTTAAAGGACCTCCTGTTGACATTGGGAAGTGGCATCGCAATCAGATGCCTGTCTCTTCTGCCCCCTCCAGAGCTCACCGGCGGGAGGACGGAGAGGCGAAGGTGCGGTGAGGGAGGCAGAGTCAGCTGCTCAGGGCTGAGCACACCTGCATGCTCCTGAGTGCTCACTGGGAAGACGGTGGTTCACGAGGCTTCCAGCACCTCTGCTCCTTAGTTGACGAGAGAAATGGGAAGGTGGGTTAGTGGAGTCCAAAGTCCTAAGAGTAGAATCACAGAAGTATTGAGCTGAGGAGTTAAACCTGTCCAATTCATTCCCTTCCCAGGTGCAGTGACCAAGGCACAGAGGGGTGAAGTAACCCACTTAGGGCCGGACACTTGTGAGAGGTCCAAGTAGGACTAGAGTTCAGGGCCTCTCAAAGGTCCAGAGCTTGTCTAGGAAGGCATAATCCAATGGGGCCTCTAGCATTTCTGAGTCACTCCGAGCCACACGCCATGGGACCCCATGAGTGGACTGTCTGCCTTTCACACTGCAGGCCTGAGGTTGTCACCTACATTGTGCCACCAGAGCCGGAGGGAGGTTAACGATGATCCAGAGCTGAAACAGTAGTGAGAGACATTCTAGACCAAATCTCTGTTACTTTCAAGAGCTTTTGGTGTTCGTGGCAGTTTCCCATTTCCTTACCCATCCGACCTCGACAAATCTGTGAGGTGAGTCTTATCACCACAACACAGATAAGGGAACCACGATCTTGAAAGGCCAAATGACCCACCCAAGGGCACACTGCTAATTGTATAAAGATGGAATTAGAACTTAGCCCAGCATCTAAGGTGTTTCCAAGGCTCTACTCTAGTCTTGAGAAGATTGTTCTCAGACATATGGGCTCTTATGGGCAGACTGAGAATTTAATGTGTTTGCTTAAAATACTTTGAAAACGTCCTGTTCTAGGGCAGCAGTCGATAGGTGGGGCTGGACAGAAATGACCCAAAGGACAATACAGCAGTGCTTATCCCCGCTCAATTCTCTGTCTCCAAACCCCTGTCCCATGGGTCCCTGCCATGAAGGACACAGGATTTTTCTCAACTTTCTTTATCTTTTGTTTTTTTTCAATAATCCAGTCTCTGGAGCTTTTCTTCTAAAGCAAAAATTCCAACTCGACTTCAGGAATGTTCCTAACTCTCGTTCACAACAGAATTTGTTCTTTACTCTTTAGAAAGCTGGACCCCATCTCCTGTTTAATAGACCGGGATTTCTCTTAAGAAATGAAATCTTAGAAAAACAATTCTCTCAGAAAAGGATGGAATAAAATCACAAGGTTTCTTGTCCATCAGAGTGGAATTTTATTCAGGGAGAAGAGCTGACCCTGAGTTCAATTCAGCTTCACTGAGCTTGCTGCTGCTGGGGAGAGGCGGATGAACACAGACCAGTTACTATTAACCACAGGGGTGTCTGTGCTGCAAGGGATTTTTGGAAAATAAACCATTTTGAAAGGCTTATGCTAATATTCCCCAAACATGGTAGAGTCCTCAAGTTACTGTCACCTGTTTGACTTCTCACTGGACCTTCATGTCTGAATAGTCTTCTGCCTGTGGCAGCATCTCTGCGTGCAGATCCGTCTCAACAGGCAACTTTTAGCTGCAGCTCTCGGTGCCCCTCACACAGCCCTCGGCACTTGCCTCTCCATTCACTCGCACCCCACATGGGCTTCCTCCCTGCAGCACCTGCCTTTCTGCCTGCATCAGAGAAAGTCAGCCGTCAGTGCTGCCCTGGATGGAGGATAAATACCCCAGCTCCCTCTCCCCTGGTGGAGGACACCAGCTCCCTCTCCCCTGGTGGAGGACACCGAGGTGGCATCTTGGCATCTCCCCAGGCCCCCAAGCAGGACTGGGCCCCAGCGGCCACAGGAGTCACCTATGCAATCCTGTGGTCGTGCCTTCCCTCCTTTGCTTGTGTCTTCCCATTCTCGCAGTGTTTCCTGAGGTCACCTTGCAGACAAGCTTCTCACAAGTGAATTCTGATTTCAGAGTCACCTTTTGGGGGGATCCAAACTGAGATATAGCTCAAACTCAGCATGCTTGGAGCGCATTTCTCTCCCTCCTATCTTCCCATCGCAGTTAATGACAACATCCCTGACAACTCCCAAACCAGAAACCAGGAGAACCATGTTTTATTCTTCTTCTTCCATATTGGAAAACCCATCATCTTTCAATTGGTCACCAATTTCTATGAATTATACCTCAAAAATCACCTCTCTCTGATGAATTCTTCCCTCACCCCCAATTCTCTCTGGTTAAAACCCTCAATGAAATATCAGACAATTTTAGTAGCTTCCTAACTCTTTTATCTCCTTTATCTATTTGTAATTTATCCTCTCTCGGATCTATTCTTGATAGAGCCACATGACTTACCCTTCAAAGACACATATTACCCGGCTAACACCTTCTTTTATTTATTTATTTACTTACTTGCTTACTATATTACAGGGATACAAACATTTTGGTTACATAAATTGCTTTTGTACAGTGTGAGTCGAAGTTATAAGTGTGCCCATCCCCCAGACAGTGTGCATTGTACCTGTTAGGTGTGAATTTACCCATCCCCTCCTCCCCTTTCTGTCTGACTTGATTTATGATGAATCTTATTTCCGTATGTGCACCTGAGTATTGATTGATTAGTTTCAATTTAATGGTGAGCACATGTGGTGTTTGCTTTTCCATTCTTGTGATATTTCATCTAGAAGAATGGTCTCCAGTTCCATCCAGGTTAATACAAGAGGCATTAGTTCACCATTGTTTCTTTATGGCTGAGTAGAATTCCATGGTATACATATATCACATTTTATTAATCCGCTCATGTATTGATGGGCACTTGGGTTATTTCCACATCTTTGCAATTGTGAATTGTGCTGCTATAAACATTCAAGTGCAGGCTGGTACAACTTCTATGGAAAGGAGTATGGAGATACCTCAAAGAACTAAAAGTAGAACTACCGTTTGATCCAGCAATCCCACTACTAGGTATTTACCCAAAGGAAAAAAAAAAACATTCTATAAAAGAGATACCTGCCCAAAACCTTCTGATGGCTCACAGCTGCCTCCACGAGAGGGTCCGGGCTGCGTGGCTCAGCACGTCCTCGTGAGTGGGCCCTGCTTTAAGTCCCTTCCTAGGCTGGGCCCCTCCCACCAGCAACCCACCATCCGCTCTCTACTTGCAAGTCCCCAAATAACCCACTGTCTTTGTCAACGCTGGGCTTTGCACATGCTATTTCTTGATCTTAGAATGCCTTTCACTTCTTTTTTTGGTCTGACGAATTTATAATATCACCAGATAACCTAACTGAAACCTCCCTTGCCTGCCCCTAACAAGACATTAGAGTGATCATTCTCTCTGTCCCTACACACAGGTAGGTGGATGGAGTATATTGTCACACTTATGTGTCTTTGTCCTGCTGTGAACTCCTTCAGTGCAGGGAACATTTCTTACAGTACAAATTTCTGTATTTCTTATCTAAATACTGCCTGGCACAAGAAGTAGGTGCTCAATACCTACATCCTCCCAGGTCCTTCAGCCCAAAGCTGGGAGTCATCCCAGACCCTTCCCTTCTTTTACACCCATGTATGCATTCCATGAATGCATCCTCTTGGTTCTCTCTCGAAGCTACACCTAGGATCCTGCCACTTTTCACCACTCCCATGTTACCAGCAAGATCCACCCTCACCTCCTCCTGGATAGCTGCAGGGTCCTCCTGCTGGTTTCCTCGTTTTCATCCTGCCAAACTACAGTCTATTTTCAGCAAAGCTGGTAGTCATCTTTTAAAGACGTATGGTGGTTTAAGCCACACCCACCCTAACACCCCCCAGTTTCATCACCCCTTCACTGAAATTAATTAAAAATTCCTGCACGCTCAGCCCCCCTGCCTCACGGAGGTCACCTACCCCTCTCTCCCTTGCTCACTGGCTCCATCCCCACCAGCCTCAACTCACCTAGAATGTTCTCCTCCATGTCATGCTCCAACATCACTTTCTTAATGAAAACACCAAATTTACAGTGGTGATCCACCTGCCCACACCTCCCTCATTCCCTGCTTTATTTATTTATTTTCCCTGACAGCACTCATTGGCTTTGAGCATACTCTAAAATTCACTTATTTCCTGTTATTACTTATTGGCTGCCTCTGCACATGAGAGGTGAGCTAAACCTCACTTTTGCTAGGAACCGCCAAGTGCCGGGAACAGAGCCTGACACACAGAAGGTGCTCAGTCGTTTTAATATCAAAGGGATAAATGGAAGAATGGGTACAACTTCTTCGACTTGAGTGTCACCTTGGATGTCCAGAACTGTTTGCAAAAGATATGCCTCAGAAAGTTGGCACCTGTTAAAATCCTGGTTAAGATTGGCTTTTCATGGAACAAATAATATTTGATAAGTATAGAGTGATTTATACAGCCAAACTCTCAAAATATAATTGATATTAAAGATTAAAAAGTGAAATTAATTTTAATAATATTTTATTTAATGTAATATTTCCAAAAATTATGAGTTTATAATCAATATAAAGCTATTATTGACCCATTTTACATTCTTTTTTGTATTAACTCATAAAAATATGGTGTGTATTTTACCCTTATGGCACAGCTCAATTTGGACCAGACACTTTCAACTGCCCAACGGCTGCCTCTGCTATCATATTGGACAGTGCAAGTCTCTGCAATTCCCAATTTAGGAAAAGTCCCTGAGTGAAAGATTGGTTTTGTCTGCTTGTTTTTGTAACAAATGAGTTACTGGAAATGTATCCTAAATTCTAGTGCTTTAAATAAGTTACTTTTTAGGTCAGCCAATATAAATCCTATTAATTACTCTAAATCTGACTGTTTAATTATCAGCCACCTCTAAGCACTGTGTAAACTTGGTGCCTATTGGATATATCACTAGATTGCAGTTGGCCTGAGTTAGCCTTGTTGGGGCTCTTTTATTATTTTTGTGTAAGAAGGTACCTATCTAGGTCAGATGCTCTGTTGCCTGGGGCACCATGATTTTTAAGTTGAGAAGCAATGTGAAAAGAGATTCCCTGATGACTTTTCCCTCCTACCCATTTGTAGGTGTGCATAGTTCATGTGGGAAGGATTGCTGGTATTGAACCTAGAGAAAATTGCCTGATAGCCTTGAGTCAAACAATTAAGCTACTTTTCCATATGTATACCTCATTGCCAAATTGTGAGCAACATAGCTGAACTGCGAGAGGTCGTGTGCTATCAGTGGCTTTAAAAACTTGATGCATTGATCACTTAAGATTTTTTTCAGAGAGGCATTTATTGAGCTAGTTTGGAGCTAAGCATTTCACACGTGCATTTAATCCCCTCAACAAGCCAGTGTGGTCGAAGGACTCAGGCCCAGAGAGCCTGTGACCCCTTTTAATGAGGATTTACTGTGTGCTTTATTTTATCAGCTCTTCCCAAACCCTAAGAGGGAGATACCTTTATTTTCCCCACTTCACTGACAAGGTTTCAGAAGATTAAAATACTTTGTGAGATCTCGGATTCTGACATCTAGTTTCCAGAATTTATTGAAAGTCATAGTCTAAGGAAATAGAGTGAAATGATACAGTAATACATAGTTGGACATTTCTGCCAATGCTTTTATATGCATTTTAAAATGGCATCTTCTGAGATTTGCTTTTCCTGGTAAGACGGTGAACTAACCAAACTGAGACGTTGAATTACTTTGTTAAAGTCAAACGTGGTGAGCTGCAGATGGCAGGTAGAAGGTCGCTGATTTTCAAAAATGGATCTGGGAAACGACAACCTCAGGTCTAGAAGGCCAGATACCAAAAGGGAGATTGTCTGGGTCTTTGCGGCTACGTGCTGTTGTTTTCCCACACTTCCTCGGTGAGGGTAAGGGGCTTTTCCCATCACCTAGTACTGGCACAGGACTGGCTGGGGGCAGAGCTGACAACAGGAGGCAGCACTCTGGCAGTCCCCTGAGCACCCTCCACCCCAGCTCCCACCTGGGCTGTGTGGGGATGGTTTCGTAGGAAGCAGCTGTGGAAAAAGAGTAGCCCTCCAGGAACTCTCTAGAGTGGCTCAGTCACCTAGCACAGAGCATGGGTCACTCTGGGGGGTGGTCCAGCCCACTGTAAACAGGGGAACCCTGCACCCTGATGCCATTCCCTAGCCTTGTCCTCACCATGAGTCAAGGAAGGCCTGGGCCTGCTCATCCTCCCAGGGACACCTGACCGGACAGGGCGGCTGGTGTTCCCAAGCGCATGTAGATTCACCAGGAAATGAAAAGGTTGGGGCCAGCCCCATAACTAAGCCATCCCGCTAGATGGCACAGCACGGTAGGCCAGGCAGGGCACAAAGTAAAGGAAGCTTAGTAAATATTTTCAAAGAGATCAGGAAACACAAACAAGAACGCACAGCCACAAACAAATGTTAATTATTGAAATTAAGAGTGCAATGGAGGGACTGAATAGCAGGATGGGTACAGTGGAAGAACAGGTCAGCAAGCAGAAGGGCAGGCTAAGAATCTCAGAAGACCTTGGGAAAACAGAGAGGGGAATGGAAGAGCTAAGAACATGGAGAACAGAAGCATTAAGCAGAAGTCCCAGAAAGAGAAAAAAATAAACAGGAGGTGAAAACATACACAACTTCAGAATGCGAAGTCTCATAGATGTGACACTCGTAACAGGGATGTTAACATGTCTTTAAAATAATCACTGTCTGATGAAGGAGCCAATAATTAGCAACGATTTGGAATATTTGAGAAATAATATAAACGTGATTTAATGCTGTGTTGTCCAATACTGTAGCTGATAGCCACGTGTAGCTCTTGAGCACATGAAATGTGGCTAATGCAAGCGAATTGTAAACTTCTATTTAATTTTAATAAATTTAAATTTAGATTAAAAAACCTAATACTTGATTCAGGTATTGGAAAACTTTTAAGTATGTTTGGGGCAACTTGGGTATGTGAATCTACTCTTTCAATTCTAAATTGAAATCTAAATACAGATTAAATGTATCTGAAGTGAGTTTAGTATTAATATTTATGTTGAAATGTGCTGTAAGAGTAAAGTTCACCCAAGGTTTTTAATACTTAATACAGAAAAAAGAATGCAAAATACCTCATTAATACTTTTATATTGCTTATATGTTGAAATTATGCAATTTTGGATATATTGTACTAAATAAAATATATTATTAAAATTAGTCTTACCTATACATTTTTATTTTTTTAATATGGCCATTAGAAAATATTTAAATATATATATGGCTAGCATTATATTTCTATTGGAAGCACTGAGCTAATAGGTATACATATAACTTACACCCACAGAGAATATTCATTTTGAGTTCTCAAGGAAGAAAGGAAACTTTAATAAAAGCCAAATAATCAATATATACAGCTTTTGATTTCTGATCATAATGAAATAAAGTAAGAAATCAGTAACAACAACAAAAAAGCTTTGAACATCTCCTAGGCCCATAAAAAATAATGTGCTATATAATCATTGTGGTTAAGAGGAAATTTTTAAAAAAATTATAAAACACTTAGAACTGAACAAAGATAAGTGTCAAGTGTTGAACTTTATGATGTATAACTCAAGTAGCACTTAAAATTTTGCATAATTTTGAATGCATTAATAGCAAACAAGACATATTGAAAACCAGAGACCTAAGTGCATAACTGAAGCTACGAGGAAAAAAGAAAAAGAATAATAGAATAAAACCAAAGCAAGGAAAAGGAAGGATGTAAAATAGGTAAGAAGAAAAAATAATGAAATAGCCTAAAATCCCCAATAAAATATGATTCTTTGAGAAGTGAGAGGACAAAGGTGGCTGTGAAATGCTACACACCAACACATTTAAAAATGAGATGAAATGGACAAGGTCACGAGGAAAAATAGCAATCCTGGACTAGAGGAACCAAAAGAAAGGAGTTGACATGGAGTCAAAGAAAGCACGCCCACTGCCAGATGGATGCCTGCAGAGATGTCCCCAAACCTACCTGCAAGTGAAACCCACTCAGGGAGGTGCTTGTGTGAGTGATTTGGGAGCCAGAGTTCCCAGAGACCAAGCGGAAAGTAACAAAATAAGATGAAACAGAAAGGGCCTTGTGTGAGCTCACTGTGCCATGGCCTGAGTAGGAGTACTATTTCAATTCTTTGCACTGGAGGAGATGTATCGTTTCTTTAAATGATATAAAGAATTTGCAGGTGAACTCTCAACCTGTGCTTTGCTCCTTTATTGCATTTCAAAAATATGGTAACACAAAGTTTATCACTTCACTTCCCACTGGTTTCTCCCATTTTCCAATTTCTAAATGGACAGCTCTTTAGAAAGGAAATTGCTTTCTTTTCCTTGGGATACATTCTCAGCACTTACCTGCTCACTAAAGGCTTCTGATTTGATTCTACATGACAAATGCCCGATGCTAAGTGGAGACACTGAGGCCCAGAGCCAGCAAGTTGGGTCGTTTTCCTAATTCCAAAGCGGGGTGTGTGTGTGTGTGTGTGTGTGTGTGTGTGTGTGTGACAGAGAGAGAGAGAGAGAGAGAGAGAGAGAGAGAGAGAGAGAGATATCAACTTGGTTTCTTCTTTGCTTCTGTAGATGTAGCCAACAAGGCTAATTTTAGGGCTTATCAGCTGGGTGCAATTTCTTAAGTTTATAGCTGGAAATGATCTCATTTAGGCAGCAGAGGCTACCTAAAGTAAATATAGCACTTGTTCAGTGAGGTGGGGTAGACATGCACCACCCATAAAAGAGGATGAAGACATTTGAACTGTTGCAAATACTTAACTGATCAAGGCATCACATTTTCCCAATATACCCCCACTGTGCTTTGGGCCTGCAGGCACGACCACAGGGCCTGTCCCTCTGCCTCACCTACCACGCACTCTCCCTTTGTCTGCAATAACTCAGAGGAGCAGGTTGGATCCCAGGCAGCAGAGACGCGGCCTAACAGCTGACTGGGCCAGGTGCATCTCCATTGGCTGCAGAGGCCGGGTCGAGCTCTATTTTCTTCTGTACATAAAGATAAGAAGCCAAGGGCCCCCTTCCGAAAGCAAACACGTTTAATTGGAACCACCGCCTCCCCATGGTTCACCGGATGGAATTTACAATGGTGTTTACCCTTTTCCGCAAAAGTAGCAAATGAATCAATCCTAATAGGAAGTATAAATCTAGGACATATAAATCCCCAGCAGATGCATTTTCAACCGCACAGGGAAGGAGTCGCTGAGAAGGCCATTGCAACTCTAAATAGAGTGTTTTGCCCACAAGTAAGAGTAACAAGTGGTCCAGATCTGTTGAGAAGAAGCAACTTCAGCTATGAGCAAAACAAGTCTTTGCATGTGCCAACTCCTGCCCGGTCCCTCTGAGCGGCGGGAATTCAGACAAAACTTCAGGAATGCTTTCCGGGGCAGCTGTGGTGCATTCAAAGTAGAGAAACTGCCTTAATCTTTGCAAAACCAACAAAGATAAGCAATAGCTTTAGCTGGGCTGAAATTAGCCAATGCACTGCTACACAATGCCCCGGTGACCATTATCCAGGGTCTGACCGCCGAACGGCACTGCGCAAGTATGCTGGCAATGTTTAACAAACCATCTGTCTTGTACCTGTTCCCACTAAACAGGCGCCTTTGTGTGAACCCTGGGCCCATCCAGCACCTCTGCTATCTCCCCCCTCGTCCTGTTGTGTTAATTTCATAACTCTCTTGGTTGCAGTTTGTCCTCCTACAAAGTGGCTTGCGGCCCCCAGAAATTTTTGAAAGGGGGCCATGGCTTTGTGTCTGTCCATCCATTACTTTCCATAGCACCATGTGTGTAAAAGCCTAACTGGCTTAGTTAATTTTTCCCTCATTTTATCTTCTTTTAAGAGGAATTTCAAAATTGATTCAAATGTAGCTGTTACTGATTTTATTTTTGTTTGGTTAGTTGTCCTTAAATTAGAAACCTCTCTCTCTTGCTCCTTTTTTCTCGGATATACTTTTTATACCTCAGTGAAATATTTTCTGCCTAAATCTCCCACTCTCAGGAGTTTACCGATTATGTTACATAAGTGTTAGGTGGAACAATTTGGACTTAAAGTTTTCATAGGTTTAAAACAGTCAAATATTGGCATTTTCAAATGGTCCAACATATATATTCTTTGTAAAATTGTCCATTTTATTTTAGAGTAGAGGTTTGAGAGGATAACCAAACCCATACATGGATTTCATTTTGTTTAAAAAAAGTGGTTTTATTTAAGAAAATAAAACAAAATTCTCTTTTAAGAATTTATTTCTCTTTTTCTCCCGCTCTGCCTTTCCTGACTCTCAACTACTCCCCTTCACACTCAGGAATAAAATGTCCCATTTTCTTTTCCTAGATGCCACAGTGTTAATGTAGCTCCGGCTATCTCAGACACACCTTCGCAAAGGGCAACCACAGGAATCCGCTCAGCCTGTGAAGCTGTCCTTGAAACACTCCCTTAAATCCCTGCCTGGCAGACAGGCGACCTGAGGCTGCTGCCACGGCCACCGCCTGAGTCGCCACCTCGCTGCCTTATCTTGGACTCCCTGCGACTTTCAGGACACACATTTCTTTATCTACCCAAGGGGCTAGTTTTGACCAGGGGCAAACGCTGAGTTAGACGTGTTGGAGACTCCAAGACATGGCGAGTACAAAGGAGAAATCGCACTGTGTTTAGAGACGGGTACAATGTATCAATCTATTCCTTGGCCTCCTACCAGAGCTTAGTGTGACGGTTGTCTGTGTCTGATCACTATCTTGGGTGTGTCCTAAACACCGGTCTGTCTTTAGAGCAGACTGACCTCATTGAAGGAATTGCATAGACCCAAGATTTCTTTCCAGAGAAAATTTGGAAAACAAAGCAGTCAACGTGAAAACAGCAGCATAACAAATGTTGTCCTGAAATTTAAATTTTCTTTGAAGCCCGGAATTAAAGCAAAGATGAGGATGAGGGAACATCCTCAGATTTTAACTCTCCCAGTTTCCAGGCAAAGAGAAACCGTTGTGGGAGTGTTATAGCAAATCGGTGGTCACTTCTGGGGACTCTAGAAAAGAGAAATTCCTTCACGTTTTTCATCTCATTCTTTAATTTCAATTTTGGCTTTAGTTATCTGTTTTGTAACGTAATCTAACATTAAATGCATGATGCGTTAATACAATGTGTGTGTGTGTGTGTGTGTGTGTGTGTGTGCATGTGTGTAGTATTTATGAATGTATCTTTTCATCTGATATTTGAGTTCTTTCTACACTTTGGATTTTGTGAATAACACTGCTGTAACCAAGTGTGTGTATGCATGTGTTTGAGTCTCTGTTTTCAGTTCTTTTGTGTATATACCCAGGAGTGGAGTTACTGGCTCATATGTAATTTTTGTTAAATTTTTTGAGGAATCACCTAACTGTTTCCTGCGGAAGCTGCACCATTTTACATTACTACCAGCAACATACAAGGGTCTCAATTTCTCCACATCCTCACCAACACTTATATTCCTTAATAAACAAACAAACAAACAAACAAACAAACAAACAAACCATGGCCATCTTATGGGTGTGAAGAGGTATCTCATTGTGGTTTTCATTAACATTTTCCACAGGTCATCTTTGTCCACATGTCCTTTGGAATGAACTTCAATCAAGGACCAGGGTGTGCACCCTCTTGTGTTTGTTGAGAGTGATTTGTGGGTCCTTCCACAGGCGCTCCTGACATCTCCTAAGAGCCACCATTTGGCCACAAGGGCTGACGTCTCCCTCAGTCGGGTCCCCCTTTCTAAAGAGAGTCATTGCCACCAGGCAGAGCAGGCCAGGAGGGAGGAGTGGTGTGTACCCCACAACGAGGGAAATAAAAGAGGGCTTCATTCCTGGCAGTGGGGGAGTGAGGTCCTGGAGTCCAGAGAGTGGAGACGGCCAGGCTCTGAGAAGCTGGAAGAAAGAGTACCTTTCACCTAAACAGGACGAGAGCACCACAGCGTGTTCTGAGCGCACGGGCAGAGCGAGGCCTCCCCAGGCCAGGAGCAGGTGGTGAAGTGGGATCTCAGACACAGGAAGCAGGTCGAAGTGCAGGCTCAGGCCAGGGACATGCAGAGTCTTGGGGTCCAAAATACACAGTCAGGTCCACAAAGATGCAAATCTAAGAGCAATTCTTGCTCTTTAGCCTAGAGCTTTCTGTCCCCCATTTTGGGTTCAAATGGTGGTTCTCAACTTTGGCCACAGGTTAAAGCTCCTTGGTGAGCTTCTAAAAACCTCGAAGACCAGGCCAATTAAGTCAGATCCGCCTTACGTGGGACTCAGGCATCGGTATTTTAACGGTCCCCGGGTGATTCAAGTAGGAAGCCAAGTTTGAGAAAAGTAGAATTTTAGTTTTCATGTAATAGGTTTAAAAAGTAGTATTTATTTCATTGTTGTTTTGTTATAAAGAATATGGGCACCCTGTAGGAGTTTGGAGGAAATGCAGATGATGGAAGAAGATGATGCCACCTGTTGCCTTGTGGCCTTCTGACTGCCGCAGCTGATGCAGCCTGTGCCCTGCTCGGGGGCCCCATTCCTAAAAGGACAGATGAGGGCTGGCAGCCAGGGCCAGGTTGTGCTGCTGGGGACACAGGCTGCCATGTGTATTCTGTGTCGTCGGTGCTGAGGCAGGCACCGTGAGCGCTGCACTCAATAAATGTTTATAGGATGAGTGAATGGAAGCAGGAAGGCATGAATTCATGAAAAGCGGCCCAAGACACGGTCCCTGCCCTCTAGGAACTTACAAAGGGAGAGCTGAATAGGCATTACAATGACAATAATCGGATGGCAGTAATAGTTCCTGCATCGGTGGTTCTGTGTGTCTGTGCACGCAGCCCCGCAGCCGGGGAAACCAGGGGAGGGATTTGGAAAACTCTGGTAGCTATGGCCTGCCTCTCTTATCTTTATTAATGCCCTGCAGAGCTCTGTCACGCCGCCTCCTCCTTAATAAAACATAGAAACAGCAGCAGAGCAAAAGCCAAGGAGGCAGGTGCCAGAGGTGTCCAGAGCCCACCTGGGCAGTCACAGAGATATCCACGAGAGCAGAGCACACCCAGCCCCTGGGATGTGGAGTTATTCTGTTGACCGCTTGCAGCTTTGCTTGTTTGATAAGAGTTCCCCAAGTTCTCCAGCCCACAGATAAATTAACTAGCTGATAAGTGCATAGTTTCTTGTCAAAGAGAGCTTCCTTTTCTGAAATGGTGGTTGTAGGGGAAAGGACACCGACAGGAGGGGGTGAGCCCGAGCGTGTCTGATTGTCTACTATCTGCTTGACCTTAGGTAAGGAGGACGACTTCTCTGAACTGCAAAGCAGGCAGCAGTTTCTGTTCTGTTTTCCTTACCTGGTGGTTGTACAAATTCAGCAATATAGGTCTAAAAGGTACCTTCTCATCCCCAGGTGGTTTTAGCCTCCTGCCACTCCCAGGGCAGAGGGTGCACAGGACCCTCATCACAGAGCCAAGCCCCCAGTCGGCCTGAGCCGAAGCCCGGTGCTATGCTCGGGTCCCAGAGAAAGCAGACAGCTCCAGTAGCCAGTAAGTGCTAGGTTTCTATAAGGACACCAAAGAACCCTTTATAAACACGGCTCTCATAGCTCCTACTGCTATTTTAATTCTTCCTCTCTTTTCCCTCTGTAAGGCACCCCTCCTTCCTGTTCAGGCAGAAAATGGCCTTTTCCCTCACTGTTCGTTCTGCTGTTTTTTTGTAGATCCAGATCAAAATGCATGTTGGTGGCCTTAAGTGGCCCATGAGTTGGTGACGCAACTGGGGTGTGGACGTTGACCCCTGCCTGCCAGGGCAGGGCCCTTGCATTGGTGAGAGCTGCCCACCTGTTTACTCTGAGCCCTTGGGGTGGCTGTTCCCAGGCGGCTCACGTGTGCTGTGGACACCTGGGGCCAGGCCGGGGGAGCTGGGCCTAGGCCAGCATGTTCACATGCCATTTGAAGAGTTGATATCTCATTTAATCTTTACATTTTTTTGTATGTATTTTTGTGGTCAGCCATATCACAGAACTTCTGTGTATTCTTTTGAGAAGTGATTTTAAAATCCCAACTTGTTTCTGAGCTTTTTTAGGAGAGAGGAGCAGGAGATTAAATAGAAATCAGAGAAAGAGAATGTTCAACACCTGTCACGGCTCTGCTGACACCTGGGTCTGGGATTTACGGATTCCTCTATTTGGACCTCATTTTTCTCATCTGTAAAATGGGGAGATGGACTCTTCTTATGGTTCTCAAACTTTTTTTTTAAACTAATTGGTCCTATTTTCAAATAAATTCTTATGCACGGACCACAATGTATAAAACTCAAAAAAGAGATATTAGTTTAATAACTAGCTAGTATACTAGTTCTTAGCTTAAATTTGTAATATTGTAACATTGACCTATCAAAAAGAGAATGATACTGTGATTTTATGATTTTATGGTTAATATCTAAACATACCTTTTTTTCTTCTCGAGACAGGGTGTCACTCTGTTGCCCAGGCCTGAAGTGCAGTGGTGGCGTCATCACAGCTCACTGCAACCTCGAATTCCTGGGCTCAAGCAATCCTCCTGCCTTAGCCCCCCTGAGTAGCTGGGATACAGGTGTGCACCACCATGGCCAGCTAATTTTTAATTTTTTGTAGAGACAGGCTCTCACTATGTTGCTCAGGCTAGTCTCAAACCCCTGGCCTTAACCGATCCTTCCACCTTGTTCTCTCAAAGTGCTAGGATTACAGGCATGAGCCACAGTGCCTGATCAACATAGTTTTATTATATGAAAAGTAAAGTTGGGGGTCTTAGACATTTGCAAATCATATCAACTTCAGTATACAATTTTTTAAAAGTAATTTTATTGGTTGCACAGTTTGGATAAAATTTTGATTCACAGAGCTGAGCACTTGCAAGTGATACCTTTTTAAAAACAATCTCTCTGCAATCTTGACATCTCCCTCGGTGACCACAGAAGGGCAGTGAAGCCGTATCCTGAGGCTGGCACCAAAGTATCCACCTGGTGGAGTCAGTAGGGTGTCCTAACTTAGTGGACTGTGCGTGCTATTTGCGATTCTAGTTTTCAAGTAATTTCTATAATATAAAAATATCGTAAGCAGATGTTTTCTGGCCCCTAAAACACATACTAGGAAAGTAAGATCAACAGAAAATTATTAACCCTCCCGAGCTGTCCTCAACAGCTGGTGTAGACAGTAAATATGTGGATGGAAATATTAAAATATTTTATTTGACTTTGATACTTTACCTTCACACTAAGTATGAAGCATTAAGATGAATAAACTGCTTTATTTTGAACCTTGTGTTCTTCAGGGTCATTTAATGTAGCTGTGTGGATCCATTTCTGATGAGTCCCCCAGTCTGCAACAAATCCGTGCAGAAATAATTCCATTCACCATCCTCTAACCCTAGACTCTCATTTTTCCTCATGCTATCAGGAAAGGAAACTTTAAATCAAATAACGTTGTTGGGCATTCTCACCCAAGGATGCCCAGAACAGTGTGCCTGGCTCCCAGAACACTCTACTCAGTGCTGTTGAGACTCGCTTTGCTCCCTGTCAATGCCTACGTGGGGGCACTTTTATCTTCGGTTGCCTGGAACAAAGGGCACCGTGCCATTTTGAGACTGTGAGTGGCGTTGCTGGCTTTGTCAGAGAGCAATACTTTCCACCTGGCAAGAGGCGGGCAAGGCGCAGGAAGGAGTCACTGGGCAGGCTCCACCTCTGCAGTTCAGACATTGCCCACTTGGACAGCCCAGCAATCCCGACTCTGGAAATTCTGCCCTGCGGTCGGACAGCAATGGCCGGTTGGGGGGAGTTTGGCTCAGGAAGGCAGGGGGCTGTGCATGTGTGTGTGTCACAGGCATGTGTGGCACGGGGGTCATTGCGTTTATGCATGGTGGCTGGCACTGGAACCCTGTGGCACCACACCATTTGCACGAAACCCACTCCATGAGTTAAGAGAGAGGGCATGGTCCTGCCTGGCCCGTGCTGGGCCTCCACTCTACTTGGGGGAAGGTACCATCTGCCACCTCTGCTGTGTGTTTAGTTCAGAGATCCACCTGTTTCTCTTAGGGTGAACATGTTGTTGCACCAACCGTCAAGATAGTTGGTTTTTGGCCATATGAATACTGGAACTCCAGCCAAATACTGCACCAGCTGCTTCTAGGAAGAAACCGCCATTTTTCCGATGCTGGAAGAGAAATGGGAAGGGTTGCACACTGAGACACAACATAGCATCCTCCTTCAGGGTCATCGCAGAGATTTTTCAGGGCTTACTTTTAACCACTTTTGTATCCTGCAAACCTGCTTTAGAATTCACAAGCTGCAGCTCTTCTGTGTTCAAAAAAGACAATGCCTGTGGAGACCTTAGAGGAATCAGCACATTCCATATTATCTGCTACCCTGTCCAGGACAGCGTTATCTCCAGAGGGCTTAGATGAAGTCTCCTCCCTGGAGAATATGAGAATTTTTAGCTCTTTTAATGGAGACCCTTGAGTTCTGCTCAGGAGGCAGCATAACACAGAATGCTGCTTTACCGTGTGCGTGCACACACCCAGGCACACACAAACCATTAACACATGTATGTGAACCAGGTAAGAAAAGGAGTCTGCCGGCACCTGGGAATGAAACTCGCCAATTAAAAGAGGCTCTCCAGATAGCAGAACATTTTCAGGATTCCCTGTTTCTAAATTTTTGCTTATTGGAAAGCACAGGCCATACGGGGTATGGAGAGGTGGTTTCGAACACTTGGTTACCGTTGCTTGCAACGCTATCAAACGTCAATGTCTGGAGCAGTGCTGTCCAGCAGAGCTCTCTGTGCGATGGAAACATTCCACACCTACCTGTGCAGCATGACAGCCACTAGCCATATGTGGCCTTTGAGCACTTGACCTGTGGCTCAGTGGCAGGGCAGGTCCAAGGCCTGAGCCTGGCAGATTCTGCAGTGGGGTTTCACAGTCATCGACACCTGAAATTTCCTACCTTTTCACCAATGTGGAATTCTCGGACCATGTCTAGTTCACACTAGAACTCTGACCCATGCCAACATGCCTATGTTGCTTTGAATCTGGAACTTTCCCACCCCCAGTGTGGGCCCCCGGTCCTACAGCACTCCCGAAAAGAGAGACACTCGATTAAATGTGTGTGACTGGCCCTTTGCTTCCCAAGCCAATTCCACAGAGGAATGGCACTTTGAGCCCCGAGTGTTTCCAGTACAGTTTAATGCCTTAAAACTTTGGGATGAAATAACTGTGGTACCGCTTCAGTGTAAAGTGGCCTATGAACCAAACCTGACCCTGTAAATGGTGGGGACAGTTCTGAAACGGAGCCCAGTGCTCTGGAGATCAAGCCTGAGTCCCCAGCACAACCTGTAGGCCCTGCCCCATGTGGCTCTGGCCATCTGAGTCCCTCCCAGCTCCCTGTTAGCTCCCAGAGGACAAGGCAAGCCAAGCTCTTGTGTGTCCCCAACGTGCCGTGACCCTTCTTCAAGTCCTATGCCTCTGTGGGTGTCATCCCCTCAGCCTGGGACCCCCTTCCATGCTTCCAGGGCCTCTTCTTAGCTCTGAGCCTTGTTTCCACCATATGCCTAGCAAAGCCAGGGCCTCCGTGCTGTCGACATCGCTCCCACTGTACTGGGCGGTGGACTCTGCGTCCATCCTGCAAGCCACGCAGGCCCGTGAGGCCCGGATCCAGGTGTGTCTGTCTCCCCATCTGTCACACAAGCAAGTACAGGAAGAGCGTTGGCTGTTAGATTCGGTGGGAATTCCAAAGGCTGCCTTGGTCTCCTGAACAGAGTGGGGAAGTTTCCTCACTCTCCCCCACCGCCTCCCCACCCCACCACAAAGAAAAAGAATGACTTCTTTGTTCTTCTGGGACAAATTTTTTTTTTTTTTTTTTTTTTAAATCTTGTTCAGCCTGCCCCCTATAAAGGGCTTATCTTCACTGCTGGAGGAGACATTTTAATTTCTTCCTGTTTGCTGATCACTGCTCCTCAAGGCCCCTCTGTGCCTGTCCTTCCCGGTGTACCGGGTAACGTCACTGTCACCACCGAGGAGCGTTGGAGCCCATCTGTCACCTGATGTGCTATCTTTACAGCCACAACAGCTTGGGCACGCTGGCCACCCAGCCCTGTGCGCTGCTTCCAGAGCCACTCAGAGAGACTAGACCCACTTTTCTTCTCACCAACCCAGGTCCCTACCTCACGGGGGAGGTGTCCTCTTGATTATTTGATTTTGCGACTCTTGTTGACTTCCCATTGGCCATCTCCCTTCCCAACCCCCTATGTCTACCGTGAATTTGTGATCGTTATTGTTTTGGAATTTTGCAACGTCACTGGACATTTATGAAGACCCTCCCACCCCCTTATCAGAAATCATTAACCCCTGCTGGGAGTTCCTGTTTTAAGCTTTAGTCACCAGTTCTGTTTTGTCGTGGTTGATCACCCTGAAGTTTTCAGAAAATAAAGTGCTCAGGAATGTTTCTACTGGCCTTGTGAAAGGATTCCTGCATTTTAAAAAAATTTAGTGACAAAAAAACTGAAAATAAAACTTTCTGTTCTAAAGACAATGCCCGCAGAATGAAATTCTCTCTTGTCCCCGGGGTCCGCCATGATGTTGTTTACTGTTTTCCTGCTTCACGGTCCTGAGAAGCCCTGGGTAGGGGATGTTCCACTGGGCAGGGCCACCGTGAATGCTTAACGAGTGGGATTGGACCTTTGGCACTGGGACAGTGGCTGCGGGAGAGGAGATTTGGGAGGTGGGTTGGGAGATCAGAGAAGTATCACCAGCCAGTCAATCTGAGAAGATAAGTACAACCTGCCCTGGAAGAGGGCCCATGCCGGGGTTTGGATAAAGACTGTGGGAAGCTGTTTCCTCTGTGCAGATACCACTCTGCACGTCCACAGTGCATGTCTGCTTCCCGGTCAGCTGGGCTGAGACTGCAGAGGATGAGCTAGGCACAGAGCAGGGGAGAACAAGGCAGTGCTGAACTGCACCAGGCACCTCTGCATCTGTCCATCCTTGTGTCCAACCCCCTTAACACCACTCGGAGGGCGATGGACACTGCTTCGCTTCTGCATCCCAAACCTCGAGTCATTCCTCTTTGGGGCAAGTCTAACCCAGAATCATACAGGGTGGGGATTCTGGAAAATGCAATTCCCAGGTAAACCAAGCTGGCCCAGTGCAAACCACCATGGAGGTGTTGGACCAGGAGAACTGCTGACCCTGAACAGCAGAGCTGGAATGGAGGCCAGGACTGTTGCTGGGTGGAGCTGAGGGAAGAGGTGAGGACAAGGGACAGAATACAGGCTGGGAATGCAGCAAAGCAGGGTGGAAACTGGAGTAATATGGGGCTGAGAGAGCAGCGTAGGGCTAAGGCCCCGGGCGTGCGCCTCAGGTCACCTTTGATGGGTGGAGCGTTGAGGGCTGCTGAGGGTGACAGCCTGGAGTCAGGTGTCTGTGCTGACCACAGGTGGCTTCCATGGTGAGACACTTCTGAGCCCTTCTGGGGCTGTGGCCACATAGGGTTCCCATTGGAATGGCAGGTCCCAGAATGTCCCATTCTCCACTCCCCACTTTGTGCCCTTGGTTTCCACACCTGAACCATAGACACCGACTTCTCAACTTGTGAAGATTGATTACAATCTATAGGCAGCCTTGGTGGTGACTATGACAATTCTGTCCATTATTTTTGAGATAGTTAAAGAGAAAAGGTCAGCGACTTTCCCAAGACACACAGTTGGCCACTGGCAAACCTGGAACTCAAACCCATGTGTCCTGATTCAAAGTCCAACACTGGACCAGGTAAAAGGGTGACAGCAATTGCCAGAGAGGCTCTGTCTGGTGCATCCTGAAGCAACAAGATAGTCACCCCATTTAAAGAGCATGAGCTTGGAGCCAGTTTTCTCATGTTGAAGATACATTATTGTGACCTTCTTCATGTTTTCCTCATAGGGTCCATTGCAAATGGCCAGTGACACATCCATGCAGGGGAGAGAGAGCTGGCCCTGGGCTGGGCTAAGCGTCAGAAGTCAGCCCTCACTTCTAAGCCTGCGGCCGAGGCTAGGAGGGCCTGGGTCCCAGGCTCTTGGGCTGAAGGACCCCAAGCGGGGAGCATGGAGACAGCAGCAAGGAGTGCAGGAGGTGGACAGCAGCCATCTCATGGATGGCAGAAGAATAAACAGTTTCCCACCAGACTGTGAGAGACAGGCAGGTTTTGTGGGTAGAAAAGGCAGCTATAGGGATAGGGCAAGATGCTACGGTGAGGTGACCCAAGCTACAGAGGATGACTCAAGTTTCCTGGAGTCTCTCTGTCACCCTCCGTGGCAAGGATGACCTTTTCAGGCACCAGGATCACCACGTTGGGGGAGAAGAGGCCCCCCAAGCTGGGTTAGCCAGGGACTCCTGAAGGTCACTGCTGCGCCACAGGAGGCTGCAGAACTTGTTTGCCATCAGAAACTCAAAACTCATCTTCAGCTTTGTTCCCTCTGGTGTTCTTCTGGGGAGAGACCCGGGTGCAGGGCACCGAGGGAGGTTACCAGGTCTGAGGGCAGCTCTAGAAGCAAGCTGTTGTTTGTAGAGGAAATGTGTTCCTAGAAGCAAGGAGCCCACCAGACAGCTGTCAGGGGTTCCCGATATATTTAAAAAAAAAAAAAAAAAGGAAAGAAAAAGCTTTCCCTGTGAAAACGACATTGGCAAAACATCTGCCGAGCACACACAGGACTCCGAGTCCTTGGTAGGGGTGGTAGGGGTGGGGGATGAGGAAGTCTGTAAACAGGCCCTGAAGCAGGTGCGCCCCAAGCAGCCCGTGTTGTCCCTCATCCCTACTCACACCACCCGTGTTCTAAACCAGGACAAAGAGGCCATGTGGGAAAGGCAGCTGCTGCAAACAAGAGGATGGGGGCCCATGAGATTACCCGAGCACGGCGCCCGTGACCTCGCTGTGAAGATGAACAAGGTTGTGAAGCATCATCATTGGAGCTTCCTGCAGCTGAGGGGACATGTATGTCAAGAGGACCAGCTTGGGGCGGGCGGGGAGAGGGGGTTCTATTTGCAGGCAGGTGTTTCTGGTGCACCCTCCCAGCAATTCATTCCCAGCGCCATCTGCCCGTAAAACCATTACTCACGCCAGCGAGTGTCTGCGGCTGTGCCCCACTCCATCTAGTGTGTCCTTTGGTAGAGAGGCACTTCCACCGGGGGTCATGCCCAGGATGCTCTTATCAGCTGGTGAAAGAGCAACCTCTCTCCCTGGGACAGATGGGGAAAATTATGACAACAGAAATTTTCATTTTCCGAAACATGTTTTCATCCATGACCTCATTTCGCTGAATCTTCCCAGCACCCCTCGTCAGTAGCCATCTGCACCGCTGTCCAGATGGGGGGCTGGAGCTCAGAGATGTAAATGAAGACCGAGGGTGGAGTGGCTGGGAGGACACACCTGAGTCAGACCCCTCTCAGCTCACATGGTGGCTCCGTGACACTGTTCCCATCTCTGTGAGCCTCAGTTTCCCTGTCTGTCTAATGATCTTCGCACCTATTTCATGAGCTTTTGTGAGCCATTAAGAATTAATGCACAGTTTGTGAAGTAGTGCTTGACACCCATAAGAGCTTCATAAATATGGTAGCTTCATAAATACCTTTATCCATGGTTTTCCTTTCTGTGATTTCAGTTACTTGGGGTCAACCTTGGTCGGAAAATATGAAGATATTTTAAGAGACAGAGAGAGACAGACCACATTCACCTTTTATTAGAGTATATTATTACAATCATTCTATTATTATTGCTGTTAATCTCTTACTGTGCCTAATTTATATATTAAACTTTGTCATAGCTTTGTATGCATAAGAGAAAACATAATATGTATAGGGTTTGATAGTATCTGCCATTTCGGGTATCCACTGGGGGTCTTGGAGCCTCTCCCCAAAGAGTAAGGTGGGACTGATGTATTAGCAATAATATATTAAATAATATAGCCTAATAAATATTTTTGCTATCAGCATCTCTTTCATACTTCCCTGTTGAGCTTTCCAAAGATACTGAAGTCTTTATTGTATCTCTCCACCCCTTCTTACTTGCATAAGTCTGTGTTTAAGGCATTCCTAGCTCTGTCCTTACTCTAAAATCACTTGCCGTGCTGATGTCCTTCAGAAGGGGCTACTATAGCATCTGGCAACCAACCACCCAGCACCACCTCCGTGACGCTGGACCCAGGTTCCTTTGTCCCTTCCGCCCTTGGCTCCTGGGTCTTGCTCCCTGGCCCATGGTGGCTGCCCTGCAGCACCTGTTCACACCACCATATAGAACTGGAGGATGGAGATGTCCAGTAATGTACCAATGGGGCTCAACAGTGAGAACTGTAAAGCCATTCAGTGAAGCCTAGTCTTTGGAATAAGTCAGTTTCTTGATTGTCCATTCAGAAAAATGAGGGTTGTTTTAATTCAGGTCATGGAGCATAGTCTGTGAGCTTGCTCCACGAAGCATTGTCATCACTGCAGGCAGGGAGATGAGCACTTGATGTGTCCAGAGGTTCTGGAAGAATCTCACTATTTGTACTGAGTCTTGCAGTGACCGAGGTTGAGGGAGTTAACCCAACACATTTCAAATTGATGCAAAACTGGATTCTGTACAAACGAAACAGTGCCATTTTATTATATAATTCCAAGGAGTTCAATTCTCCCCTCACTCATGTGAGAGTCTTTGAAGAGCCTGACATAGAAGAGGAGCCTTTTGGTCATCGTGGCTTGGGTGTTGTGATCACCAGCGGGGCAGGGTAGTTCAGGATTGGAAGAGAGTAAACTTGTTTTTAACAATGTTTTTCCAAGCACTATATTATGGAAAAATTCAAACACAAAGAAAAGTTGAAGAATTACTGAGGGAACACGCATATACCCACCACCCAATTCTATAATCCTTAACTTGTTCCTATCCTTATTTTCTCACATATCCCCTCCACCCATTCTCATTCTTTTTGATGCATTTCAAAGTAAGTTGGGCACATCCATGCATATCACCCCTAAACACTTCAGCATGCACTTTATTACTAATTAGAGTTCAATATTTGTTAGCAGCTTCTTTTTTTAGGGTAAAAGTTACATACAGTAAATGCACCAACCTTATATTTACCATTTGCTGAGTTTAGACAAATGTCGACACCTGTGTAGTCCAAATCCCTGTCAAGGCAGAACATTTCTATTGCTCCAGGAAGTTCTTCTCTGCCCCTTCCCAGTCTATCTTGTTGTGCCCCCTCCCCTTCCTTAGGCTGTCGCTCTAATTTTCCATCGTTAATTAGTTTTTTTTTTTCTGTTTTAGAACTCAATACAAATGGAATATACAAGATAGAGTCTTTTGAGTCTGGTTTCTTTCACTCAACATGTTTTTGAGATTCATCCACGTTGCTGCATATATCAAAAGTTCATTCTCTTTTTCACTGCTGCATAGTATTCCATTGTATGGAGGGACCAGAGTTCATCCCTTCACCTGTTGACAGACACGTGAGCTGTTTCCAGGGTAGCCTTGTTATGATGAATGGGTTAATGTTTTAGGTTTATCATAAGGGTCATAAATGGTTGACAAGAACCTTTCAAGCCCAATCCAGGTGAACTTCTAAAGCTGGATGTGGCATGAAATTATCCATGAGATGCCCGTTCTGTCTGAAGCACCGCTCTGTGGACAGAGTGTGAGAGGGAATGAGAAATTCCCCTGCACTTGACTATTGGGGAAGAAAATTAGTGTCCCTAAAAAGTAAAAGTAACAACCAAAGGCACGAAAGCACAATTTGTTTGTGCTTAAAAAAACAAAACAAAACAAAAAACTAGGGAAAGTGAAGTCTTACTTTTTAGCTGATGCTTTTTTCAATAAGAATAGAAAATTAGATGATTTTCCAATAGCCTGTCCAAAATCATAAGTGGAGATCAGGATATAGGGTGTGGGGGGTGTCCCTCTTCTGTGAGGGTGAGTCTCAAAGTCCACAGGCGAGGCCACTTCCCTGTGCTGGACATCGGGGTGCGTCAGAGGGTGTACTCCCTGGCTGCTGAAGAACACTGCCTGATCAAGGCCACACCCCTTTCCAGGGTCTTCTCCTGCTCAGTACTTGATCAACACTGAGGTCTAAAGGCCTGGCTTCCTTGTCCCAAGTGGGAATCTACCCAAAAGTCAGCCCAGCACCAGAACCCCCCATGGGTAAGCTAGGGCCTTTTGGGGGATTTTTCTCTGCCCAGTCCCCTTCCTTCCCTTCTCTCTTGCAGATGTAGAGCCATCTCACTCCTTAATAAACATCCTGCTAGTTTCCATCTCAGCATCTATTTCCGCAGAACCCAACCTGCAACATCTGTGTGGTTGAGTTCATCCTTAAAAATCCCATTAGAAGGGGCCACGCTGGTGACTAACACAGCTGCTCTCGATGCATCCAAGGGGCCAGTGTTATCTTCAGAGTTTGGATGGATAACCGGCGACTCAGTTGAACTTGAGCACCAGGAGAAGCATCATGTTTGCACGTAAAGCCATTGTGTAGACAGACTGAGATGCTCACATCCCGAGAGGCATGGCGACTGGGCAGGGTGAGCAAGTGTTCTTGCAGGGTGGCGTGGCAAGCTCTCATCCCTGCACCCTTCCAAAGGCCCCTCCTTATTGTGCTGAGCACACAGCTGAACTCGCTTGAATTCTGTGCCTCTCCACTGTAAGTCTTTGTGACTCTGTTCTCTTGTGCTCAAGATCAGTTCAGAGAGGACACGGGAAGAAATGCCATCATCCCTCAAGAGACAAACTAAGAGGGAATCGCTGTTTCAAAAGCCTTAAGGTTGTTAGAGTCAGGTATAGGGTATTCCAAATGTCTGTGTTTTCCTGTTTTCCCAGATGCATGGATTTCATATTTTCATGTTTTTTTTTTCATTTGAGATGTGTAGTACAATCAATTTACCCTTTCCCCCATTCTGGAAGGCTGTTAGTAACTTGATACAGTATCTTAAAATTTGTGCCATTTAAAACTGAGGAAATTGGGGGGGACAGAGGTTCATAAGTTGAGGTCCCCTAGTACCAGGGGTTCTCATACGCTAGCGGGATCTCCTGGAGGGCTGGTTACGACATAGCTTCCTGGCCCGCACACAAGTTTCTGAATGAGCAGGTCTGAGGTAGAGCTTGAGGATTTGCATCTCCAGTAAGTTCCTGGGTGACGGTGATGCGCGGTCCAGGGACCGCACTTTGAGAACCACTGATCTAAGTCATGAGTTGCTTCCAGGGGCATGGACTAGTTGAATGGAACATATAAAATCACTTCGAACTAAGAGGCTTTAAAAATGCACACTACATGTGCTACAAACATGAAGAAACAAATGCATTTACTCTACTCCCTGGTTCTTCATTCCAGTGTGACCACCACCAACCCCACTGAGCCCCCTGGACCGCTGGGAGGATGAATGTCCAATGAGGCACAAGCAGACCCTTTGCGGTGGAAGCTGCTGGAGCTGATAATGGCTTTCGTGTGCTTTTAAGGTAAACCCACTGGACATCTGTGGCCTCTGGGTCTCGTGGAGTCTATCTCTCCATGCTAGAGTATGCTTATACTGCAAACAGAAGACACTAGAAAGAACGATAGTTGATCCAAACAGTAGCATCTTTCTTTTTTCTGCATTTAGGGATGTCCATGACTAGGGGCTCTGCTCAAAAGCTGTGTGGACCTCAGTAGGCCCCAAGCACTAGCCTCCTTTCTCTTCCTGCCGCTTCCCTTCAGTGAAGTCCTGGTGGCTGCTGTCTTAGAAGCTTTGCTCGTATCCCCTTGGCCATCAGAGGTCGCCTGCAGACAGGCCCCTCTACATGGAAGGCTTCCTCTGCCCGAGGGTGTTCTCTGACTGAAGGAGTGTCTTCCCCGGGGTGGGGGGGGGGGGCGGTGGTGAGACAGCTGCAGAGTTGACCACCTAGAAGGGACCCTCGGCCAATGAAGGACAGGAGTTAGTGGGCAAATAACTCAAGTCCCCTGAGCCCAGAGTCACCTGCAGGGCTTGTTCAGATAGCTGGGCCCACCCCTAGTGTCTGACCCAGGAGGTCTGGGGTGATGCCGCATTTCTAACCAATTGCATTCCTGGGAAGTTCCAGGTGATGCCGACGCTGAGCGGGAACTGAAAGGGTTCCGCACAGTTCCACAGTGTGTTCCTGCATGGCCAACTCCAGTCATCTGCGGTGCCGTCCTGATCACTCACACACCCTTCGGTGGTTTTTCTCGCCTCCTTGTCTTACCTCTCTTGTCCCTCGCCCTGCTTCCTGGGATCACCTTCCATATTAGCAATTTGCACTCAAATTCTTGACTTCAGGGCTGCATTTAGGGTATTCTAAACTAAGACACCTCTCTTCCAGGAAATGGGATTATGCACGATACACACCCATCTTTGTGTCTTGATTCAATCTGCTTTAACAATTACCAGGAGAATGTCAACATTAATTAATATCAATACATCACTATCAATATGTTAATTTGACCTGCATTATCTGCCCCCAAATAGCCACTTAATCGCTGGTTATCCCAATGAGTGATTGAGATAATTTTTCCCCCAAAATAACAAAATAATTTTATATCTTATCTCCTTTGGGTACGTTGACATATATTTGGTTGAACGCACGCTTAGCCAACTTTGCCTCCTTTCAAAGCCGAAGGTTATGTTCTAGACCAGTTACACATAGCAGAGAAACAAAGATGGGTTTTTTAATAGTACGGTCAATTCCTAACATTATGTAAAAGTCTGCGGTTGATGAGCCTGTGATCAAACAGAATATGTAGGTTATAAAATTCACTCATGCTACCTGTATGAAGAATATTTCAAAAAATGAAAGCTGATGACACCACAAAGATGCTCGCTATGTTAAAACTGATAACATTATTTGAATTGGATGCTTTCCACATTCCAACATCCAGGCCTTCTGAAATCACCAGCTTTCCTTTCCTTGGGAGAGTTTTCAGATCTGGAGCAGAGCTCTCCCAGGATGTAAGTGTTTAAGCATTTCTTCACGCGGCAGTTAAATGCCTTACACACTTTCTTCTTGAGCTATATTTATTTGTGGTCTGAACTGTTTGTCAATGGCAGGGACTGTATTGTATCTGTCTTTGTTCCTTCTAGACCCAGTAGTACATATTAGGTGCCCAATAAATTTGAGGGAGGATGAATAATTTCCTAAAGAATGAAACACGCTGCAGGTGCAGGAAGTAGCATGCGATGGTGGCGAGCAGTGCATCTGTCCTGAGACACCCGTCACACAAGCTAATCCTTCTGGGATTCTAATCATCTGTTGTTTCAGTTCCAAGATGACTAAGTCAGTCAACTTTCACTTCCTCATCTGTTAAAAAAAAAAAATGGCAATAAAATTTGTCATCATCCAATATGCCCTGAGGGCTGTAAAGATCAATTGGATAAAATCTTTAAAGGTAGTTTCACTCCGGCCAAAGGGAGATCCAGGAACACATGGCAGTACCGTATTTAGTGTAATAGCTTTGCTGACATTGCCTTCACACATGATCAACAATTACCAGTGAAATTTTTCACATATACGATTTCTAGAAAAAAGGTCAATTTGTGGTTTCTATCTTGACAGCCAGTTAATGTTTTCGAGGAGTCTGGCAGTAAGATGCTAGCACAAATCTAAAGAACATTTTCAACAAGTTCAAGGCAAAAGCGTAAAGACGGAGGGTTTGGGTATCTTCTTCCTGGGAGGGTGCCAGCTTTACAGAGGGAAACAAAAGCACCAGTAGCAGGAAGGTTTTAATGCGGTTCCCACTTACCCTAACTCCAGTCATGCTGACACACACGCTACTTGCTGTTAAGACTATTAAGGTGGGGTTTTCCATAAAAGCAAAAAGCTGTCAGGGACACCTGAATTCTAGTTGTGGAGTAGAAATATCACAACATACTCGTGGGTGACTCTCTAAACTACGTTTTGGGAAGAAAACACCCCATTGCTGTTATAGCAAAACCATCCACCCCTGGTCCACATTCCACATCCAAACCAACAAAAAACCATATTCAGTTCAGCTTTTCTTTTTTTCCTCTGGTTTGGGGAAAGATAACACAGGGGGATTATGGGCTTTTATAATCACGCATTTCCTAGCCTTGCTTTGCTGGACTCGGGCAGATGATTTGCAGAAACATGCAGGATTCCAGATGGGTGGGTGTTCGATCAGAACAAGGCCAGAAGGGGTGGGGTGCACCCTGGGGTGGGGAGAGGATGCAGGGGGCAGGCAGGATTCAGGTGGAAGGGCCGCGTCCAGGGCCAGGGAGGGCTCTGTGGGCGCTGCAGTGAAGGAGCCTGGAGCCAGTGGGCTCATTAGTACCTGGCTATGACTGCAGCCGGCTGATGGCAAATACAGGCTATCAAAGCCCTGTCAGCACTCCTGAATGGGACAAAGAAAAGGCGCATTAATGATTAACTCTGCTAAAAGCTCCGGCTTTTGTATTCCCATGGTGCCTGGCCTATCTGGCTGCCATGTGACCGGCCGGGGCCATTTTCTCGCAGATTGGGGAAAGCTAGTGAGCAAACACAGGTGGTTCCGAGTCGGCCACGCTGTCAGGGACAACCACGGACAGCACCAGCTATGCCTGGTGAAATTAGCTGCTCTGTTTGCCTTCAGTTTTGCTTCCTGGTGCTCTTACTTTCTAAGTTGAATGTCATTTTGCACTCATTTTCAACTATTCACAGGAGGTGTTAAAAAGGGGGAAAGAGCCCCCCCATGCAAAAATGGGAAAGGGAGACACAGAACCTCATGTTCTTTGAACTCTGCAATAACATTTGGTGACCAAATGCGAAGGCCGGGTAAACTAATTAAAACCCCTCAGGTCTTTAACTCCCTGCAAAAGCAAATTTATTCTTCTCAAAGGGAATTATTTTAGTGATCCTGACCAAATATGCAAGCCATGACAATGACGTCATAAGCCCGCCAGTGTGCACCCCAGCTTGGCACCCTGTGCCGGGGGGCCTGGAAGGACCTGCTCTTTAAAGTTGGCCATGGCGCTGGTGCCCACCAAGAAGGGCGAGGGTAGGGTGCCCTTCCGAGTCTGACCTTGCCTATTCGTGGTTCAGAGTCAAGGTCCCTCTAGTGGCATTATTTGTTTAAATGCATTTCTTCCTTGGCCTACATCAGACAGACCTTCTTTTTCCTGTTCAAATATTTATATGTGTGTGTTATTGCACGCGGCTTCAACTGCTCCCAATCACACCAGTGGCCATAAAGCACAGATTATCAGCACGAGGTGATAAAGGCCCTTTGAGTCAACACCAGAAATGAACAGAAAATGAAATAAAGTTATAAAAAGAGGACAGCATAAATGTCTGCAAAGAGTCTATCAGTCTGCAGATATTCAAGCAATTAGCTACACTAGGAAAGACATTTTATCCAAACTAAAGTACTGCTGAAATGATTAACAATGTTTGATATTTAAATATAACATTCGGCTGGATTCCCAGTTAAAAAGGCTGGCGGTGTATGTAGGAGGGAACCGGTGAAGTCTTTACCAGAATGCAGTTCAGAGTTAGTGAATATCAGCTCCAACACAGCTGTGCAGTGTGGGGTGTTACTTTCCTCTTCCAAGTGACGGTGACCGTAGAATGAACTAGAACACCCACAAGCTCCACATAGCCTCACAGGGCTGTTGTAATCTGTCTGTGCTATTCGTTTGCTGTTTGTGGTGGCGTTTATCCTGCATAGTTCCCCGTGATTCCTCAACTTTTGATTTTTGTGAGATGAAGATAATATGGTTACAGGTCCCAGCTGCAGGGGAGACTTGGTTACCCCTAGGAACAAGCACCTCAGCGTGGACTTCATTTTAGCAGATAATTGTGGTTTTTTTGGGGTGGGGGGTACTGATAAATAATTGGTTTTCCCTTGCAAGTGCCTACAGACAGCAGTGGTATCACTCTTGCCTGGATTACTTAGAACACAAGCACCATAGTTAAACGAAAATCCTCTATTTATTCATTCATTTATTTCAAACCAGAAATAAACAATTATGAGAAACATGTGGCTGAACTAAAAGCTCAGCTTTTGGTTTATGTCCAATACCTTCCCCTACTCTGGTCTTTGTGTTATTTGACAAACCCAGAAGTTATTTCTGTTATAAGGTCAACATATTGACAAACCTTTAGCTAGCCTGACCAAGAAAAAGAGAAGAACTAGACACCATCAACCAACAGGATCTCATCAACATTTACAGAACACCCCACCCAACAACAACAGAATACTCGTTCTTTCCAAGTGCCCATGGAACATATACAACTTTTGCCATAAAACAAATCCCCCCAAATGTATAAGAATTGAAATTGCACAGAGTGTGTTCTCTGACTACAATGGGATAAAAGTAAAAACCAATAACAGTAATATAACAGGAAAATCTCCAAATACTTGAAAACTAAACAACGTACTAGTAAATAATACATACGTCAAAGAGGAAGCCCCAAGTTAAAAAAAAAAAGTGAACAAAATAAAAATGAAAATACAACATGTCAGCCTTTGTGGTACACAGTCGCCACAGTGCTGAGAGGAGCATTTATAGCACTAAATACACACATTAGAAAAAAAATTAAAATCTCAACTAAATAATGTAAGCTCCTTCCTCAAGAACTAGAAGAAGAAGAGCAAGTAAATCCAAAGCAAGCAGGAAAGAGAAATTAAAGAAGTGACAAGCAGAACTCAATGAAAGTAAGAACAGAAAGGAACAGAGGAAATCTATGAAACAAAGAGGTGGTTCTTTGAAAAGATCAATAAACAAACCTCTAGCAAGACAGACAAAGAAAGAAGAGAGAAGATGAAATTACCAATATGAGGAATAAAACAGGATATACTAATATCGTTATAGATCATGCAGACAACAAATACAAAGGAGACACTACAAACAACTCTACAAACATAAGTTTGACAACTTAAATGAAGTGGACATTACCGTAGCTACATACAGTGATCGAGACTCTGTGGAACTGGCAAAGGAACAGACACACCGATCAATGGAACAGCACAGAGAACCTGGAAATAAACCCAGATAAGTGTGCCCCCAAGTTTTTGCACAGTTGCAAAGCTTGTTCAGCAGAGGAAAAGCCTTTTCAACAAACATTGCTGAAGTAACTGAATATCCATAGGCAAATTATGAACCTTGACCTAAGCCTCAAACTGTAGACAAACATTAAATCAAAATAGATTTTGAACTTAAACATAAAATGTGAAATTATAAAACTTTTAAAAGAAAACATAAAATCTTAGGGATTTAAGACTAGGCCAAGACTTCTTAGACTTGACACCAAGAGCATGATCCATAAAAGGAAAAATTTACAATTTGAACTTTATAAAAATTAAAAACTTTTGTTTTGTGAAAGACTGTTAAGAGGAGGAAAAGACAAGCCTATGGCCATACCACCCTGAACGTGCCTGATCTTGTCTGATCTGGGAAGCTAAGTAGGGTCGGGCCCAGTTAGCACTTGGGTGGGAGACAGCCAAGGAATGCCGGGTGCTGTAGGTTTCTCTCAAATGAATAAATAAATAAAAGAAGAAACAAAAAGAAAAAAAAAAGTGGTTGAAAAGACAAGCTACAGACCGGGAGAAAATAATTGTAACCACTTACCCAAAAAAGAACTAGAATATAGCATATATAAAGAACTCTCAAAACCCAGTAGTAAAAAAACAAGCAAATCTATTAGAAAATGGGCATGAAAAGATATTTCACAGAAGAAGATATATAGATTGCAAATACGCAAATGGAAAGATCATTAGAGATTAGGTAAATCATTAGCCTTTAGGGAGATGGAAATCAAAACTGTAATGAGGAATAGTGACAATATCAAATGCTGGTGAGGATGTGGAGAAACTGAATCACTCTTAGATTTCTAGTGGGAAAGCAAAATGGTACAGTCACTCTGGAAAACAGTTTGGCGATTTCTTCAAAAGTAAACGTGTTACTCCCCAATGACCCAGCAATTACATTCATGAACGCTTATCCCAGAGGAATGAAGACTTACGTTCACACAGAAATCTGTGCACAAGTGTTTATGGCAGTTTTATTTACAATAGCCAAAAACCGAAGCGAGACAGGTGTTCTTCAAAGAGCAAATTGTTAAATAAAATGTGGTGCATCCATAGCATGAAATATTAATTAGCAATAAAAAGGAACAGAATATGGATGCATGCAATAACCTGGATGAATTCCAGAGAATTATGCTGAAGGGAAACAATTCAGTCTCCAAAGATTGCATACTGTGCGATTCCATGTACGTAACGTTCTTGAAATAATAAAATTATAAACATGGAGGACAGATCAGTGATTGCCAGTGGTTAAGGAGAGGGTAGGATGGGAAAGAAATGGGCATGACTATGAAAGGCCAACAGGAGGGATTCTCTTGGTGCTGGAGATGTTTTACATCTTGATTCTATCAATGTCAATATCCTGGCTGGGATATTGTACAATAATTTTATAAGATGTTATCATTGGGAGAAACCAGATAAAAGGTACATGGAATTTTTTTGTATTATTTCTTATAATTGCATATGAATCTACGATTCTCTCAAATTAAAAAAAAAAAAAAGCATTTGCCAAGTTTTTTTTTAAAAGGCTACTTTTAACTTCTTAAGCCAGAAAATATCTGCAATAAAATGTGAAAAAGCAACTCCAACCAATGTTCCTAAAGTCATCATTTGGCTCTCTGGGGCTCACAGGTGCATCCCGGTGCCTGCCTTCACATTAGCTCTCTTGAAGGACAACAGACACCCAAGGCTCTCTCCAGAACTGAAACAGATGGCAAAAAGAAAAAACCAGTTAAATGTAATGTCATGATAATTTGTTGTGAAAACAATATGCTAATCACAGTCTGTAACTAAGCATGAATTAACCTCTTTAAACCATGTTTAAATAATAAAAATATCCTTCTTAGGATGCATAATCAGGATTTTAGAATAGGAATAATTTAGCTTACCAGTTATTTAGCTTCAAAATCAGCATTACTAGCTACAGAAAAAATTGTCAGCAAAAACAAAAGATCGGAGAAAGAGTTGGTGGTGAATCATACATATTTATCCGTTTCTTTCTAAGTTAAACCCCACCCACTTCTAGATAGGAACTGAGGCAGTCTCCAATATTAAAACACTCAGGGACCATATTTATTCTTATATATTGTTTACTGTATATTCTTGTATATTATTTGTATATTGCAAATAAAACCAATATTGCTGGTTTCTTTCTAGTCCTGCCTTCCCATCATTGGCAAAAAGAGAAAAAAAGAAAAGGGAAAAAAACTTCAAAAAATGAAAGGTTTATTTGCAGCCTGTTTTGTAGATATTTTGTAGACATTTTTAGTTGGGATTCTACACTCGGGCAGTGCCGCTTCCTAACAACCTTAACAAATCCTACTGTGGACTCCACATCTCACTTTGCAATGACCTTTTTGTTTCCTGACTGCATCGCTGAGTTGAGGATCCCTAATGCCACCCCAGGTCTGGAGCTGGTGGCTGCCTCTCCTCGCCAGGGGTCACCACGCCTTCTCCTAGCTCTCAGCTGTTTCAAAGGCACAGTAGCACTCTCGGAGTCTCTTGAGCCCCACAAAGGTTTAAGTTCCCAAGGGGAGCCCACTCCCTTTGTGAAGGTGTAAGGAGGGAAGTGATACGCTGTTAATCAATGCGCCCAGCGATAAATGTTTATCTTGAGCAGAGAGCAAACAGAGACAGGTTAGCGAGCCCTTTATTGCCTGCACTGTGGTCAGAGCCACCTTCGGCAGCTGGAGTCTTTTCCAGGTCATGTGGCAGAAAAGTTTAGCAACCATTATTTTGCTGGAGTGCTGAGAACAGGTAGGAAAAAATTTGCCAAGCTTAGTTTTTAGTATTTATTCTAAAATTTTCATGAAAGTGTGTGTTGTTTTTTCCCCAAAGGCTTAGCATCAACGTTGGAGAACAGTGTTAAGGTTAACCCCCAAACACGCTCTTGCATGGGAGAGCCAGAGAGAGACTGAGACTTAAGACTTGTGCAAGATTCTCAAGGAAACCTCTCCTGTCCATACCCTCTGGGCTTCCCTTAATGCAGTGGCTCTCAGACTTCACAGGACTCCTCCTCCTCTGGAGGGCTTGTTAAAACACAGCATGGTGGTTGGATCCTGCTCCCAGAGTTTTCGATTCAGTTACATCTGGGAGAGGATCCAAGAGCTTTCAACCATTTACAAGTTCCCACTAATGCTGATTCCCCTGGTGGAGGGACTCAACTTGAGAACCACTGCATGAAGACATGGTTGCTATTCCTGGGTTAGCCAGTTGAACAGATACTTCCATCAGTGGTTCAGTTGACGTTCCCAAGAATGAACTCATTATATCTCCAGTATTTTTCTGAGCTGAGCAGAATTTCAAAGACTAGACAAAAAGATGGGAGAATGATCCAACATTCGGCAGCAATTAGAGCAGCTGGGCTCAAGGGCAGAGACTCTAGACTATCAAACACTCAGGGCAGAGTGACCACGACCTAGAGGGAAAAGGCTGACCATCACAAGATAGACAAGAGGCCACAATGCAGGGAGGCTGTTTTGAACATTCCTTTTGAAGAGTCCTTTAACATTACAAAGTTCAGTAAGAAAGCCAAAGCCATGTCCTTAACCATCTGGGCAACTAAATTACCTCAGCCAGAGGCACACAAGGAGTGAGCAGGAAGGCCAATAGAGAGCTGGAAGTTTAAGCCATATAACTTATTTAATTCAACATCCCGTGGGAGTTGGTGTTGTTATCCTCGTGTTGAGAATGAGGAAACTGACTCTCCCAGTATCACTGCCTGAATATGGCAGAGCGGAGATGGAACTCGGGTACCCGATTCCCACTCTCCAGCCTATAGCACATGTCCCTAAAGATTATAATCACCCAGTGGGCATTTGCTCCCACGAAGAGGGGGCCTGGAGTATCCCGAGGGATTCCTATGGCCAGGGAGGAGAGCTGAGCAGAGACAACCTCCATCAGAAAGCAGGGAGGCATCTATCGACTAGCATGATAGGATTAAGCACCACATTATAAAAACAGTCGAAGACTGCAAAAGCTGTGATTGAAGAGTGATCCGGTATGGATTTCAGCAGGTCTTTGGCTGGTTCTTTTCTCTGCAAAGCAGCTGTTTAGATGGAGATCGGTGTGCACAAGGTTTGCTAGGAAGTGTTCTTGGGGTCAATAGTTATGGAGGGTGAGGATGAGGAGGAGCCAGGGTTGGGTGGAGAAGGGGCAGCGAGCTGCAATGCAGGCCCAAGAAAGCCTCGGCCCGCCTCTTGGGCCCTCTTCAAGGGGGATACCCCTTCAGCTCTGTCCTTGGGAGGGGTGACAAGGCAGGCCCTATGCTCCCGCATGAATAGGTCCTTGGGTGTGGGGCTCCCAAGAAGAGGAGGCATGCTCTTGGGACAAATTAAATGATCTGTTACAGAATCCGGTTCTGCTAAAGGGCTCCGGCACTGGCACAGATGGATTTCACATGTTTCCAAGGCCCTCGTTAAAAATTATAGTTGAACTCTAATTTTCACCCTTGAATAAGCAAGCCTAGGGCCAAAAGAAATTCCTTTTGATTTAAATAAAAAAGAAACATGAATAATCCTCACCAAAGTTAGGCATATCAACATCTTTGGAAATTACCATACATGTTTGTGGCAGAGGCTGTTTTTAGTCCCTGAGATCCTCTGGCCCTGTCCCCTACGGTAATATATTCCCAGTTTTTAGCAGGGCCTTGGTTATTCATGAAAAATATATTTCCCGACTCCCTGGGTGTGGCCATGGTGACCAAGGTCAGGCCAATGATTTATAAACACAAGTGTTCCCTGATAGCTTTGTGGCTCCTTCATTAAAAGACAATTGGTCCATCCTCCTACCTGGAAAGGTATATGGTGTTGCCATCTTGGATCATGAAGACCAGGACCATAGCTTACAGAGAGTTGATTAGTGAGCTGCAAGGAATTTATGGAGCAAACCCTGGATTTATGTGAGAGAGAAATAGACTTCCTTCTTGTGTAATTCATCCATTGTAGATCTCTGTTACTTGCAGTCAAACCTAGTCTTAAGTAATAAAAACGCATAAATGTTCAATGATTTTGAGCATTGATTTTTGTATTTGTTCATTTGGGGGCATGAGAATGTCTTATTCAAGCACACATAGGCCACATGTACCCACAAAATTACAAAAGAATTTGGTGATTCTTATTCACCATTTGGCAGACCCATTTCTTTCTTTTTTTTTTTTCAGACTTCTTGATGCCAATATTAAATACTTCTCCCCGCCCATGCACATCTAGCACAAAATTTAGAAACAGCAATTTATCATCATTTATATGCTAATTTAATTTAAATAAGTGATACTGTGAACAAAGTACGTCTCTGCTGTACGTGAAAACATATGGGTGCTAGTCTACAAGGGGTTATTAATTTTACACTTTCCATCTGGAGCCCATAAAAGATCCATTCTCAGAGACAGTAAAGATACAAGGTCATGCTAAAACATCACATTTGCAGCGAAGGAGAAGGTCTTAGGATGTTTGAAATTGGGAGCTATCACACCTTCAATAATTCTGAAGACACAGCACTGTCTCCTAGGCTCCCATTTACACAAAAGCACCAACATAATTAACACCTGTGTGTGTGTGTGGGCATTCCAAGATGGGTTATGGTGCCTAAAAGCCATTTGAAAAATCACTGAGATTCAGAAAATAGTATTCAATCTTCATAATCTTATCAGTGACATGCTAATTAGCTTTCTCTCATTAGCAAGCCAAGTGTCAGCGGAAACAAGAGTAAATTACTTGGGGAGAGTCACTCTGGGATGCTACACACTGATCCTGTCAATTTTTAATGGCAGCACACTTTGAGTTTTAATATTAGTGTCATAAATAAGAAATGCTCTTGTAAAACAAAAATCCAGAGAAAGGAAAGCCATACATCTTGGGTTGTAGGAAAATTTATAAGAATATGAAAGTGGGTGGAATGGAAGAGAGAGGTTTAGCAGCCTTGCTGTGGGATTCGCCAGCTTTGGGTTCGAATGCTGGTTTTGCACTTGCCTCTCACACCCTCCCCCAGCACCACCCCGCAGCCTACCTTTACTGTTTCTGTTTTCCCTCTCCTAGCTTTGGTGTGTGTTTGCTTTTGACAGTCCACACCTGTGACTCTTTTCCTATCCAGCAGAAAGCACCAGAATTGCCTAGGAGTTGCACATACCACTGGTGGGGGAGGAGGGGTGGGGAGGCGATAGCCAGCAAAGGGGTGTGGGAATGTGAACCCCACCTACTGTTGGGGAAACTGTGGGGGGTAACTTACACCCCAGCTCCTCCTCCAGATTGGGATGAAGCCACCCCCTAGGAAGCTTTTCCTAAATATCGCCCTTGCTATCCTCTTCCCCCGTCTTATCCTGCTCCCCTGACTCTCTCATGGTCCCCCCCGGGAGCATGTGCTTGCTAAATTGCTTGCTCGTGAATCCTCGTGTCGGGATCTGTTTCTGGGGAATGGCATGTAAGACATGTAAGTGGTTCTGTGATGTTAGGCGAGCTATTTCTCTTTCTCCGTTTCCTTATCTGAAACCTGCAGGCAGTAACCGTCCTCACTTCATGGGGTTGTAGTGATCAAGACAATGTGTGTAGCCAGCATCTGACGTGCATTTAGAGCACAATAATGTTATTATCCAAAGGGGTGCTCCAGGAGGAAGGTATGGCATCTGTTTTGTTCATCTGTATCCCAACTCCTTTTCTTTTTCTTTAAAGCACATATTGCAACTTGTAATTTTTTTCAAAGTTGACTGCATGCCTCTCACTGGGGACAGTACATTCCTAGATGGCAGAGACTGCACCTTGGGGTGACCAACCATCCCAGTTTGCCTGGGACTACTCTGGTTTTAGCACTGAAAATCCTGCATCTTGGACCCCTTATCCCTGGGTAAATTGAGATGGTTGTTACCCTACACCTCTTGTTTATAATTGTGTCTTACCATCTAAGCACAATGATGGCATATAGTAGATGTTCAATGAATACTTGACAAAGTATTGATGAATGAATATGCATGATATTTTATGATGTACTTTTTGATCCTTTTGTTTTAGGGAAGTGTTCATGGACTCTGAGGTGGGCAAAATAATGGTTCCCCCAAAGATAGCCACATCCTAACCCCTGGTAGTTGTGACTATGTTAGATGACATGGCAAAGGGGATGAAGTTTGCAGATGGAATTAAGGATTACCTTTAAACCAGGAAATGATCATGGATTATCGGGGTGGACCCAATGTAATCACAAGGGTCCATATAAGTGGAGGAGGGAGACAGAGGAGAGTTCAGAGGAAGATGTGACCACCTAAGATGGGCATAGAGGAGGGACCAAATCCTGCTCCCCTGGCTGGCTTCAAAAATGAAAGAAGAGGGCCACACGCCAAGTGACACCGGTAGCTTCTAGAAGCTGGAAAAGGCCAGGAAATGGACTCTACCCTAGATCCTCTGGAGGGGGAACTATCCCCTCCCACGTCTCAATGTTGGCCTGTTGAGACTGATTTTGGCCCTATGACTTACAGAAATGTAAGAAAATAAATTTGTGTTTTAAGCCACTAGATTTGCGGTAATTTGTTACCGCAGCAACAGAAGACTAATCCAGACCCTTTCTAGAATCTGCTGAAAGTTACACAAACTTCCTGCAAAGTTGAATTTATTGAAAATAAATGTATTCAATGTTGGGAGTTCCTAGACCATGACCACCAGGTGAGGAACCTCAGCTCTGATACTGAGAGCCACGTTCCAGATGGAAAGCAAGATGGGGCTCCCAGAAAGACTACATCCACGGCCGGGCTCGGGACACCTGACTGCTGGGTGCAGACTGCAGGTTTATAAACAAGGGTCTGGGGCGAGTGTCACCTGGCACCCTCACAGTATGTGATATGCTGTGGTCGAGCATCACAGAGCACCGGCCCGGAGGGAGGGGACCAGTGTCTCCTTCTTTATCCCAGTATAAGCTCCAGTGTCCCTCTTGTACAGGGTGTCCTTTTCAATTCAGAATTCCAAGTTTCTACTCTGAGAAAAACACTGTGCAGGGCACTGCAGGCCTAACAAAGCTGGAAAGGCAAGGTTTTCTCGTGCTCTGGTGCTAACTCAGCTCTGCTGGTGCCCAGTGCAGCAGAGACCCTGACCTGCGTGGACACAGGGGAGGTGGCTGCAGACTGGGGCGCCCCAGAGGTCTTGAATAGGGCCATAGGGTATTGCAGGTACAAACCGCTGTTAGAGCAGAGACTCTGAGTAGGAAAGAACCAAAAACCTAAACAATATCCTGTGAGTATATTCTGTAAGTAATGAGACTGCTATTTAAAAAATTAAGGCAAGAAAATGTAAATATAAACCCAAGGAGGAGCCATCGTCTTCTGTGGGCGTACTTGCCAGCATGCTCTTACCCTACACGTGGTCCAGCCACGAAACAGGGGTCTCCTGCCCACATGGGCTCCAAAGCATCCACGCCAATTGCCCTCTTGTCACAGTTCAGTTTCTGTTGCAGGGGCTTTTCCCCACTTTTCCCATCTGCCTTCTCAGACAGTTGGCTTTGACTGACTTCAAACTGTTTTAAACTCATGAAGAGCTGCATCATTTTGGGTATCTTTTAGAAGCATTGTAGGCATCTAAATTTCACAACCAAATGCTCTTTTTAATAATATTAATACTTCCTCTGTTTGAAGAGAATAACCCCCTGAGGTTATTGCTTTGAAGGAATTAATATTCATCTCAGTGCAAAAGTTCTGCCTATTTGTTTAAAAACAGAACAAATTACTGTACCTGTGAAATACAATAAACAAAATAAGTAAAACTACTTTGTAAATTGCTTAATAGCATAGCAAATGCTAACGCTGTGGTTAGAGGTTATGGTGAAATGAAGGCAGATTATGAAAAAGTCTACTGTAATTTTTTTGTGGTTAAATTGCATATGTATGCACAAAAGTCTAAATACACACACACACACACACACACACACACACAGAGACACCCAAAAACAGCAGTATTCCTGAGCGTTAGCAGTAATTTATGAGCGGTGGTATCATTTTTAATTTGTTATTTTTATCTGTGATTTCTTAGTGTCTTCAGCAAATATTTTACACACTTAAGCCTTTTCCAGAAATCCCGACCAGAGATTTATAATCTCATTTGGTTTCTTCTCACACTTTCTTCTGGGTAGATTTTGGGCAGTCTTTAATGGTTTTGTGTCAGCTGATTTAGGGACACCATTTTTTCTAGGGCTTCCTGGCCCAAAGTCTCCATGGGGCTATTTGCTTACAGAACAGACAGAGTGCATTATCACCAAGTGAGGATGATTGTAGAACCAATCAGATTGGCCTTGGCTGTTCAATCTCTTGTTCTCCAGGGTAGAGATTTGGCCAGGCACACTATGGAAGAAGAGGGCAAGTGGAGTGTCAGGAGCAGGTCTGGCTCAGTGTGGCAAAACACAGGCGAGGTTAGCACCTTTCCTTATAAGAGCTTAATATCTACAGCTCTTTCTGTGTCCAAGATGAGGATTCCTGTGCAAGTGTTAATGTGTCAAGAAAGTATTCCCAGGGAAAGTCAATAAGGAAGTAGGAAAAAAGAAGGCCAGGAAGGGAGGACGCCAAGAGGAGTGTGATCTCAGAGTTGTGCAGAGGGTAGCATCAGCCTGACCCTGTGGGGACTGCAAGGCGAGGTGACTGTGCTTTCAGCTCCCACCCTGCCAATCACTGGCTAAGGCTGCCCCAGGGGGCATGTACACTCTCAGTCACTTCTGCTATCTGCATGAAGAGAGCAAAGTGTTGCTGCTAGAGGAGGGGAGAGGCCAAAAGAAGTACCTCGATGCTACCATACCTCCTTGGAAATGAACACTCTGATTCTCTCCAATTCCATGCGTCATGTATTCCGGACACTGTCCTTGGGCCTGTGTGCTCACACATTGTCAAGCTCCAGGGGATTAAAATCAGTGCAGACATCTGAGCGTCTGGTCTCCTTAACTTGACTGTAAACAACAATATAGAGGAAAATAACAAGACAATGTTCAAATAAGACAGTGTGTTCATTTCTTCTCAGGCAATAATGCTTCCTGTTATAGTGCAGTATCATAGGTTGGAACACAGACGACTGGAGCCTCCTCCCAACAGAAACGTCAGGAAGTTTAAACTGCAACTCCGAATGGCTGATCGGACTGCCAAGAGTTCTGAAGCCAGGTGTGAATTCAGAGGGGAAGATGGCATGATCCATTAGTGATGTCTGCCAGGTGGAGTTAAAAGGGGAAATGGGCATGATCCATTAGTGATGTCTGCCAGGGTCCTGGGAAGAGGACGGTGGGCCCCTGGACCAGGTAGTTTCCATCCCTGCTTTCCTTTGTGATCAAAGCTCGTCAGGGCAAATTCACCCTACAGTCCAAACTTTTAGCTCAACTTGTTGGTCAAGAAGACAATTTCTTTTCCTTTTTTCCTTTTTAATCTTCCTCTCTCCCTCTCTCTTCTGCTCTTTCACTCCCCCTCCTCCATTTTATCTCACTTTGGCGCTTACAGGTTTTTATTCTATAAACACTTTGCGGTCTTTATGACATGGACTCATTCAGGACATGTTTACAGTGCTTAATGACATCTCCCTGAGAAATAATGAGAATGCCTTGAAAGGTTGTCTTCCTCCCCGCAAGAGCAGGGGGACGCACACCAGGCCTGCGAGATGAGAGCCGAGGGTCTGGTGGGGGAAAATTGACTTAATTTCCTTTCACCACATGAAATGGAGTGTCTGGGTGATCTGACCTAAATGCATGGCCTAAAAACCAATTAATTCTGAATTGTGAATTTGTGAGTGCATCAAGCTGTGTGTGGAATTTTCGATGAGGCAGACAATGCATACCCGGCTTATTTGCAAAATGTGAAGATTTTTCCACATAAATATGCCTAATGGTCCATTACTACAGTGCAGCTTCAGTCTTATTGCACCTCAGCGCGAAGACCTGCAGCGGCTCCCCTGACCTTGGGTTGGACATCCCTGCCCTCGGCCTGGCCTGCCCGCTCCCCTCTGTACGGCTGAACTCCCCCTGCGGGTCCTTTAACACTGTCATCAGAGGGTACCCTTGCTTCCTGCTGCAATGGCTCTGAAGTTAGGGTGTACACTGCAGACCATGTGCCCGGGCAGCAAGGTACTGAGTCTTTGCCATCAGGGAGTTAGTTAAGAAAATGCATGGCCCACCGTCCCTGAGTCCCCGATGTTCCCACTGCTGTGCAATTATTTATTCCGTTTCCTCTACTGTCAAATGAGCTCTAATTTTACTGTGATTAGTTTAATTCATCTAATATTCCCTGAGACCACTATGCACGTGACACTGATTTGTTTGTGGGGAACCAAATTAACCACACATAGCACCTGACTTAAGGACCAAACAAAAAGTCGGAAAAGAAAAAAAAAAAAGTTGGCCAGAAATATAAGTAACTACATGAACAAAGGTTCAATTTGGTGATAAATGACAGTGCAATGATTAAAACACTATGAGAACACGTAGGAGGGAGGATCACTCACGCAGGAGGAAGCTGGTAGGGTGTGTTTGTGCATGTGTGCCATGTGCATAGTGTGTGTGGTGTGTGTGTGTGTCGGGGGGTAAGTGCATGTGTTGTGCGTGGTGCATGTGTGGGCATGCTGTGGTGGGGGTGTGTTGTGTGGGGTGTGACGTACGTGGTGCATGTGTGTGCTATGTGTATGTTTGTGGGGTGGGGCGGTTGGGGATCATAGGCAGTTTGACGGGAGAGGTGGAGTCTGAAGAACAGGTGGGACATCTTAGAGGAGACAGCGGCTGAGGGTGGTGAAAGACCACCCAGGTGAGGTCTGTGGTGCTGGTGCAGCCTACCGGCCAGGCCGGGGGTCCGGGGCCCCCTGTGGGGAGTGAGAGAGCACCGAGACCTCTGAGTAAGCCGCGCGGAAGGACCTGCTCAGCACAGGTGGAGGACAGGGGACAGAGGGACCGAGGAGCAGAGGAGGGAGAGGTGTGGACCATGAGTCAGGGCTCGGGGATCGGAGGCGGCAGGGAAGGGGCCTTTCCAACCACCAGCCTGTGCTCTTAGAGCTTTGTCATTGCTGTTTTTGCCTCTGGGCTTTTTCTGAAGCTAAGGGTGTTCACTCAGCTATGGGCAGGGCAGCCCCAAAGTCTGGGGGAGTTAATGCCCCCAGGGCAGCTGTCTAACAACAGAGGAGGGGAGTCTGTGGGTAAGTCGAGGACAAACAAGTCCAAGGCACATTCCACGGGTTCCCGAAGGGTGCCCTCAGCAGCGACCAGCTCGGTGGTGCAGCCTTTAGTGCATTTCTCCCTTCCGCGTCTCACTTGCCTAACTCCCCTCCTCTGGCTTCCTGGGAACCGCTCTCAAATGATTCTAGGCACCCAAACCCTCCTATCAGGCTCAGCTTTGGGGAAACCGAAACTAGGACACTCCTAGTCACCCACGAATGCATGGCCTGGCACAGAGAGAAACAGCAGTTGATACCTGTGTCTGGACAGCTCTTGACCAGTGCAGGGCCACAGCCGGTAGATAAGTGACCCCCCCACCCCCACCCCCTGCCCCTCAGATGGGCAATTCTGTGCCACCAAGCAATTTGGAGATTCCTACCGGGTCTGAGCCTCAGTCATCCGCGCTGGAGGATTTTCTAACTCCAGAGTTCAAGCCGTGGAGGACCCGCATAAATTAGACTCCAGGGTTCTCATGAGCTTGTGAATATACTCATTCATTCACGCGTTTGCTTATTCCATCTATTCGACATGTGAAAAATCTTACACACCTCTCTCCTGGGAGTCCCACTAGCATTCGGGAAACCCTTATCTCCATACAGCCATTTCTACAATGTCTCTCTGTATAATTTATAAAATTTTCAATATAATTCTTTAATCCTCCTGTATTAGTTTCTATGACCTTGTCTATACAGCTAGAAAAAGTGTTTCTTTACATATAATTCTTTATGAATCCTATAAATCCTCTAACTTGATATATAGCTTGAAATGACTCTTGAATCCAAGTCTGTGTGTATTTCCTTTTTATTTTCTGTGGTTTTTTTTTATATCATACTATATATCTTTATCTTTCTTTAAATATAATTCATTTTTCTTCCTAAATTATGACTCTTTAACAAAACCTCTTTGTTAGTGTTTCTTAAACTTCCTTATAAAGACTATTTTTTGTTCATCGATTCCTCTGAGAAGCTTATAAAGGTGAGGAACCTTGATCCTAACAAGACACATTTTACACACACACACACACACACACACACACACACACACACACACACGTGTATGCTGGGAGGACTCCCACCCACATCCTTCCCGCCTCCTCAGCTCCTCCAAAGGTCTTTAAGCTACCTCCAAACCAGGGGTGGGGGATCTTTTCATGTTGTAAGGCCACATTAAGTTAGCTGTAATCAAATAAGGCCACATTCAAGAAACTTCGATTAGATATACTTAAAAATGTCCATTATTTTGTGAAAATCTAACTACGACGTACTTGATAATTTCAAAAATGAAAACTATCTGTTAAGTAACCTTTTAATGACTTTGTTGGGTCTGCTTTTTGTTAGAAAGCATTTGAATATTTGGTTGCAGCGTGAAGGTCCCAGTGTCAGCTGATCCTCTAGATGGGTATCAGTCATTTGTGATCTTAAAGGAGTCTTGATTTGGGTTAGGTAGGAGAATGTAGATTCACAGCAGTAAGTGGTCGAAAAGCAAGAAAGCATTTTTTGAGGATGTTGCCAAAGGCATGGGTATTCTGCTGCATTTTTCCATATTCCAATTGGATCTTTCTTAGCATCAAACAATGACTTTTAAATGTCATCTACTGAGAGCTCAATCAATTCCATCTGTAGTTCTTTAGGTGCCTTGGTGATATCAATTAAATGAGGCTGAAATGCTAATTTGAGTGTGAGGTCATGATTCTCAAAGTCAGTGAACCTTTCATTGTATTCTCCAATTAATAGGTCTATAACAGCTGCATATTCTTCTGAAATGATTTGCATATATCATCCTGCTCATCGGTGACCTTTGCTAACTGGGGAAAATGTTTATCTGAAATTTCCTTTTGAAGAAGAGTTTTGAAAAAAGATATCTTTTTTGAAAAAACTTGGATTTTTTGCCACATATCATATATAGACTTAGTTTTACATTGCAAAATAATATTCAATTTGTTGATTTGACGTGATTATCACACAGAAATGCTTCATTCCTATAGAAATCTTTCAATAATTCACACTGCTGATTGTGTTCTTTATAAAATCCGTTCTTGCAGAGATAAAATTTTGGCTAACACCTGTTCCTGGGATGGCCAATGCACTTTAGAATGATGGCGAATCCATATTTGCCTCGTCGTTCAACTTCAGCATGTTATGAAACTGACAATGCCATGCGGCTGTTTGCAGGAATATAGTTAACAATACTTATAACTTGTTGCAAAGTGTCACTTAAAATAGTAGCTTTAGCTCAGAGATTTTGCTGATGCAATATATAATGAAAAGAAATGAGAGCATCTGGATCTATTAATACTTTGTTATCTGTGCAATAAACCCTTCATGCTTTTTCTGTCATGGAAGGTGAACTGTCTATACACACTCACTAAATTTATCAAATTCAGTCCAACTTCACCACATTTATCTTGAAAGTTGTTGAAGATAATTATTCCTGGTGTTCTGTTCATAAGATTGCCCAAAGTGAGTAACTTTTTGTAGCAAAGAAAATCTTCTGTTATGACCCGAATGAAGTATAAAACCTGCGCTGAAACAATAGTACCAGTTGATTCATCCAAAGTGATTGCATAATATGTATTTTCCTTTTGAAGTATTACATGAAGTTGTTCTGGTAAGTTGAAGGCTAATTCATGCTGCCAATCAGTTACGGTTCTTCTTGAAAGAGGCAGTTGTTTGTACTTTGAAACGTTATGGGGGTCTAAGCATCCTACAACTTTGACAATGCATTTTTTTACAATTTCTACATTACTGAATGGCTTCCCTTTTCCCCCAAGTATAAAACTACTTTATAAGTTGCTTCAGTGGCATTATTTCCAGGACTTATTGCTTCTTGAAAGAGTTGTCTTTGCTTTTGTTTTTCATCTTTTAATTTCTGCAATACAACATTTCATGCCTCTCCCTCTAATTTAAAATATTTGTTGTCCTTATGAGTGTTATAATGCTGATGAGCATTGAATTTCTTTAATGTTGATATTGCAGTATCACAAAGCAAGCAAATCACCTTATCTTTAGCAGAAACAAGATAATATTGCAATTCCCAAGCCTCATTAAAAAATCTGTTTTCTTCCTTTAGTGTTCTCTTGGTCTTCTTTGACAGGATGAGCTGTTAAGCAGATAGAATTAAAAAATACTGTTGATCTGTGCAACTATTTGCAAATTCCACATCAAACAGAAACACAGTCCACTGTTGTCAAAAGGTGACAACTGACTGGTGTACTCAACCCCCATAAACTCTCACCAACCAGCCTTGCGCAGCAGTGGTGTTAGTCAGGTGGGGGAAGTTAGAATTAAATCATGAATGTAGCAGCTGTCAATTTAGCCTTTATAGCTTACTAATGTTTTAATGGTGCTGGTCAATCTGGGAGGATTATTTCACTGAAGCTTATTTTATTCTTTGGTATTTTAAATACATTCATTTTAAAAATAAAATAAAAATATAAAAGATGAACAAAAACATTAATAAAAATAAAAGGATTTGTTGTGTAAAATTTGGATTCAGTCAAAAGGCTGCACTTAAGGACCTACAAGGGCACGTGTAGCCTTAAGGCTGCAGGTTCCTCACTCTTGCTCTAAACCCTAAGTGCCTGACTCTTTCTTCAATTAAAGGTCTGGGTTTGACAAAAGATTTGTGAATGTGGCATGAATTGATGATGTTTTGTGAATTCTCAAATTACAGACAGGTTTCCCTTCTGGAGTGATCAACTTATCTCATTTGTCAGGGACTTCTATGGCTTCAGCCCTGAAAGTTCCATATCCTAGGAACCCTCTCAGTCTAGGGCAAAGAGGGACATTTGGTCACTCTACTTCTTTCTCAGCACACATGGTATATGTGTCCACTATTACACATACACTTCGTGTTTAAGTTATATCTGCTCATTGACTGTCTGGTAAGAGAAATTGAGTTGCTGCACACTCACATGTAAACACACTGCCATACCCACTGTTGTGGGCTGAATTATGTCCTTTCTGCAAATTGATATGTTGAAGGTTTAACCCTCAGTACCTCAGAATGTGACTTTATGTGGAAACAGAGTCACTGAAAATGTTTTTAGTTAAGATGAGGACATATGGAGTAGGGTAGGCCCCTAATCCAAGCCGACAATGCACAGCGAGAACACCATGTGAACATGAGGCAGAGAGCAGGCTGACATGTCCACAAGCCAAGGAACACCAGAGATTGCCGGAAAACCCCAGAACTTAGGGGAGAGGTATGGAGAATCTTCCTCCTCAGAAGGTGCCAACACAGCTGACACCTGGATCTTGGACGTCAGCCTCCAAAACTGTGAGATATTACATTTCTATTGTTTAAGCCACCCAGTTTGTGGTACTTGTGACACAGCCCTGTCAGATTAATAACACCAATGTTCAAAAGTCCTTTGGTTTACTATTCACAGAAAATTATCCTTTGAAAATTTTCAGAAAAAAAATGCAAATTCCAAGACTCATAGGAGTCAAGATGAAAACCTTTTTGTATGTTTTAAGCATTAAAATTTCACATTTTTTGTTAAAACAATCAAGCAGAACCATCCCAGGTCCAACTGCCTTCTGCAGACATTCTGTGTGGAATCTGTTCCTGGAGCTAGAATGACAGATGTAGGGATGGGGGCTTGGAGCAGGACAGGAGGGAGAGAGAACAGAAATTAAACCGGAAGTAGCAGCCTCTGCTTCCACCCACCCCCTCAACCAACTTGCGAAGCACTTCTTGCCTGTCCTCACCAGCCCACGCATGGGAGGAGACTTGGCTGCATCCCAGGTCATGGGCTGACCACGGGGGAAGAGCCACACTGCGATGTGGCCTTGACCATGGCATTTGTGGAAGGGCAAAAAGGAAGAAGAACCAAAGCAAGTGGTCAGAGCACAACTTTAAAATTTAACTATGTTGTTGTTTTGTTTGTTGTTGAAATCCCAAGAAGGAACTGTCATTCACAACTGGTTAAGTTCATCTAAATTTTCTTTGTCCCCACTTGACCCAAGTCAAGGCACATTCACCTGAGCCCAGAGGTAAGCAGCTGGACTCTCACCTGCTCTCTTATTCCAGGAAAATGTGTGGTGTGTTCTTGTTTTTTTGTGTTTTGTTTTCTTGGTCTGTTTTTCTGATTTCAGCCTCTCTGCCTCCTCCTTGCTCAATTTCCTTTTGGAGGGAAAACCATTTCAGAGCTTTGCTGACTTTGCACATGAAGACTCAACCAATAAATTCCTAACTCAAAAGATTAAAGACATTTATGTACAACATACAAAAAGAAAAAGTCTTGCTTACATCAGAGTCCTGGTGTTTGTACAGCTTAACCAAACAGAGAATAATGTTTGAAAGACAAGGACTAACACAGACATTTCTTGTTTTCTAAAACGAGCCCCAATTACTCAAAAAATGTTGCCTGCTTTGTTGGTTTTAAATGCTTTTATCTCTTTCTGATTTATGGCAGTCCCATGTATAGAAATAGATCTCTTCTTAACCACCTGTAGGCAGGTGTATCTCTTTAAGAGCGAGGATTCATCCATCACCTGCATCCAGTTGGAGCCAGGAGCATTCAGCATCTTTCATCTCCATGACCCAGTCAGCAGGTCGACTTCATTATAAATATTAGCTTCTATATGACAATCACAGAGAGCAGAAAAAAGGAAATTTGGTGGGAGATGGACAAGATCTGAATTCAGAGGAAAAAAAAGAAACTAATATTTACTAAATATCCATTTTGGGACCAGCAGTAAGGGAGATATCTTCCAATTTTTTTTTTTTTTTATTCTTGGAAAAATTGTGTGGCTTTGGACAAGTTGTTAAATTTTTATTTTAAAAAATCTGTAAAATGTGAATACATTGAATTAAAAAGCTAGCTACTTCATATAATACCAACTTACATTTATGAAATGATTCTGATTTTTTGTCATATTTCCCATGATTTACATTTTGAAATACTTCTTTCGAATTCTTCAACCTCAATGATATTTTGAATTTTGTTAAACAAGTAAATAAATGTGTGACTAAATTTCTTTAAATAAAGGTATAATGATGAAGCATTGTTTTAACCCTGGGAGATATAACTGGTACACATCCAGGTTCTTGTCTTCTCATGAAAGATAAAGATGGCTTTTTAATAATTTTGCTGTTTTCCTTTCAAAGCAGGGAATTGTGTGTGGCATTTTGCATAAAATTTAAATGTGGTTTATAAAACCACAAGAGAAGGTGGGTGCTATCTTCTACTCAATATAGTCATTTTAAGCTATTTTTCCAAGTGAATGTTCTGAAGATTCATCACAATCGGCAAGATTGCCTAAGGGAAGTAGCTTTTTGGCATTATTGAGTTTGAGAAACAGAATACCAGTCTTGGCAAAAGTGACCAACTTCAACAGCCACCATCGACAATTCTGCGTTTTTAGTTCGTAATTATTGACTTCCCTAGAATTGCCACATTTGAGCATGTTTTCTGCAGTTGGGGACCTCTCAAGAGCTTCTACTCTTTATCCATATTAGATATAGAAAACTGTACATAAGAACTTTCTCTTACTCCAGGAAGCAACAGCAACAGGTCTAAGAGATGACAGATGGATTGCAAGCTCTGATCTTTCAATAATTTCAGAATCATTGGAAGCAGTGGTTATAATACATCCCACTCTCGTCTTCCTAGATGGGCAAACAAATGGGGTGCTCCTCCCTGCACAGTGGAGGAGCACATCCTCCAGTTCCAACTCACTCACCCCAGGAAATCCAAACAGGTGCAGACAGCATCTGAGTGGCAGATCCTGCTGTGGATTTGTTTTTGCATTATTCCTGCAGAGCAGGGCTGTTTGAGTTGCTTTCCTGTCTGCTCCTTTGGGCAATTGTCATCTGCATGTGAGTGTTAGAGAAATCCTGTATGAGGAGAGAGATGTCCTTGGGGCTTCACAGGTGCTTGCCCCTCTCTGATGCATCACCTAATCATAGAAGCCCCTTGCTTAAGAGGAAAAGGGGCTGCTTAGGAGAATGGGTGTTAAGACTAAGCTTTTGCCCCCACTGTGCAGATTTGGCTGAGCCCATGGACAGCCTTTCAGGTAAGGGATGAAGCTTGGAGCTTGACTGATAGGCGAGTGTGGAAACTCCACCTGGACTCCTCAAAGATGTCCTTCAAGGTCTTGACATTTCTGTGATTGGAGCTGAAAAACAGATCTTGGTAGGAAAAGTTTCCACCCTTTGCTAGCGCTAAGCTGGATGAGAACTTGAGTATCAGAGGTCCTCAGACTCTTTGATCTTGAGCATCTTTACGTTCTCAAAAAGTACTGAAATCTCCAGAGATCTTTTTTTTTATTTACATGGGCTGAATCTACTGATATTGACAATTTACCATCTTAGAACGTGAAATTGGTAAAAGTATTTATCAATTCATTTTGAAATAACAATAAGCCTATTCAATGTTAATGTGAATAATAAAAATAATCATATTTTCTTAAACAAACACAATCAGGGAGAAGGGTGGCATTTTTTACATTTCTGGAGATCTCTTTATTGTCTGGCTTATAAAAGAAAACTAGATTCTCACCTCTGCTTCCGCATTCAACCTGTGGTGTTATTTATTTTTTTTTTTTTTTGGCAGAAGCATATGACTTAAGGTTAGCCTTATACAGACTGTTGTTGGAAAAAGAAGAGCTTTTTAAAGTAGCCTTTTCAAATCACTGTGAATGTTCTTTTTTGATACACCAAAGCCCAATAATTGGTAGGTTCTTAGAGGTGAATTGAAATGGGACTTCTAGAAAACTTGTCATATTTTTATGCTTATAAAATTTCTTTACTAAATTATTTAAAAGGTGGTTTATTCCATTGTGATTATTTTTAAAAAGATGAATGATCGTTTCTGTATCAGAATGTTTACATTGGGCCTTCCCAGACCTCTACCCCGTATTCCAGAGTCCTCCCAGGTCTGTGTCTCCCCTCCCCTACACATTCACTAAATGTTTCTATGGGGTGGGTACCATTTAGCACCAAGATTCTCTCTGCTGTGGCAAAGCTCTCCACTCTCCCTCTGTCAGAGGCAGACAAAGGCCATTCCAAGCTCGAATTCTGTTAAGTGCTTTATTGACGAAAATGAGACGTGGAGCCAGACAGGTAAGAGCCCAAGCTTCATGAGCCTTGTCACCTCATTTACCCAGTAGTTTAATACAACATCAGGGCAAAGCCTTTAGCACCTGACCCAGTAACTGTACCGTTTTACTCGATAGCACCCTAATTCTGAAAGAATGCGTTGATGCTGAGTAGAGACAGAATGAAGAATCGTGTAAAATAAAACGTTTGGCTGGGCAATAAAGGAGCTTATGAATAATGCCCGGAAGACATTAAAGGTAAATATAATTGTACAGTAAACACGGTGGCTTGAATATGAGCTTTCTTTGTGTGTGAGACAGCTGCCCTCTGCGCACCTGCCTGGGACTGACTCTCATTTACAAGAGTGTCCAGCTTTTGCCCAGACTCTGCTTCACACAATGGAGAGTCACGCCATATACCCACTCCCCTTCTGTACGTTTCATCTCCTTCCTGTCTTCGGACTATTGTTTCCCGCCTTTGTGACTGTGTGTGTGTCCACCAGGCTTTGTGCTCAATTACCAGCCCCACTGTTGAGATTTGTCATGAAACCAAAGGAAAAGAGATTCATAAACACCCAGCCATCCTGCGTCCCAACACTGGTGCCCCATCTCATGCATCCGTGTGCCGTGGAAAGTGAGGGAACCTCGGCATCGCGCGGTCCTGTTGGCTGGATTTCACTTCTTCACCTGTGTGGAAGCTCGCTATAAAGTCACTGCTCACTGAGAGGATTTGGCAAATGACTTTTCCAGTTCTTTTCCCATCTAGAGTGTCAGCCTCTTCCACATTTATCCAAGCTCTCAAAGCACTTTTTTCCAATGTTCTTGAGCAATATGGATATCAGTGTATCTTTCTTTTCCCAAAGATCCCAGAAGCCTTACCTCAATTTTCGATGTGGAATTTTTGTTGTTGTTGTTGGTCTAGTTTGTTTCTAGGAAACAGATCTTTCTGTTCATATGGTTTCAGTCCCTGGGGAGCTTGTGTACACTGCTCGGTAGATGGTTCTCCTGCTAGGGACGCCTTCTGAAAATGAATAATGAAGCTTATCAGATATTTGCTACCACTGAACTGTCGCAGATATGCAAGAGACACATTTACCTTATAATGCTATGAAGATAAGTCCATTTAGTTTAGGTTCAGGCCCAGAAATTAATCTGACTTAGTTTGCAGGTATAAAAATTTCAAGTTCACACCAATGAAGATCTATTTTAGGTACTTTCGATCATTGAATTGTAAAGACTCAGTGCTTCTTTGCTTGGTACTTTAAACTTGGGGAAGCCACTTTGCCACGACAAATCCCTGGGGGAAAAGAAATATCTTCAGCATGGACAGGGCCAAATGCTGAGATAGTGGCTTGAGTTTCACAGGGTGTAGTTCACTGTACATTGAATGCGTGGGTCTATGTGCCCACTGTTGTTTGAGAAATGACTTAACATTGGTAATTAATATCTCTTCTGCAACAGATATTTCCAGGAAGACAACTAACATTGAGCAATGGAGACTGGCCTAAATCTGAAAAGTTGTTTATGCCGTGCTTTTCTGAGAAGAGCCAAACTGTCAATAGAAGTGTCCCCAGAGAGCACTAATCAATATGACCTCCAAAGGAAGGCCAATCTTAACCAGAGGGTGAGGCCAGGACAGATTGGAGCTGGAGAGATGCTTCTGTAGGAAGCTCTGCAGGGAATGTGGTGTGGTTTCATATCTCAGCTCCATGTGTTTAGTTATTATCTAGAGATGCATCACTTGTTAATGAACAACACTGATCACCTTCTGTGTGTTTATAGAGGATATGCACAAGACTCCTGATCTGACCTCCTCTTCGTTGGTGAGAGGAGATCAAAGAAAGATTCTAGGAAGAGGTAACTTCTAGGTTTAGTCTTGAAGAATGAATGCCAATTATCATGGTAGACAGTGCCTTGGGTTTAGTGTCCCTAAAAGCAAACCCTGAAACAGGATATGAGGACAAGAAGTTCGTCAGGGAGTTGGTCCTAGGAAGCACCGAGAAGGGGTGGGGAAATGAGACGGGAAGCATTTGCCATCATCAAGTTACAGCCTTGGGTAGCCGGGCTCAGTCCTGCTGGGGGCCTCTGGGAGAGCATGTTGCCACATGCCTCCAAGTTGTCTCCCAGAGGAGAGGGAGGTGGGGTGTTTATCCACCAACTCCCGTCAGTGACCAGCTGAGATTTTTCCCAAGGTGCTGATTCCCTGGAACTCAGGCCTGCCCAGAAGACCTGGGTCTTGAAGGAGCAATGTCACACAAGCACACACAGGAATGGCCACTTGCTGGCATCTCACCACGGCATCTCCTGGAGGGAGCCAGGGGACAAGTTCTACAAACCATTCCTAATAGAAGAAGCAGCCCAGAGACCATGGGCTTAAGGAACTCAGATGGCAACAACTGAAAGTTGGAAGAACCTGATTTGGAAAGCACAGCACTGCTTTGCTGTCTTCCTGAAGACACTTTTTCTGCTGATAGTTTGCTTGGGCCCCTGGGGAAAAAAATCTATGACTGAGCTCAGGTGAGAACTCAGGTCCAATAATTTTTTAGCATCTCCCTGTCAGTACGTTTGCATCTGTCTTGGGATATATATGTCAAAGCCATGGAAAAATTGGGAACATTTTAGGAGCAATGGGAACTTGGCCAGCTATCTTCTGGTCTAGAGCACAGCAGTACCCTGGCTTCAGACTGGGTCTGCCCAACTTGGCATTCCTGACCACAACGTGTTCCCGATCACTGGGTTTGCATGGGCAGAACTCCATGTGCAGGTCAGCACATGGGCCTCCTGCCTGGCCCTCAACTCTGCCAAATGGAAGTCCATGGATGGGCCATTGCACCTGCTGTTCCCTGCAGCATCTGCTCGTGGTCATTCCATAACGGCGCTGGCCGCTAGGTCTCAGCCCCAGAGCCTGCTCATCAGAGAGGCCTCGGCTGACCTGCTGACCTCAGAGAACCTCTGATCCGCAGCCTCCCTCCCCTCACTGGACTTTCTTTTCTCTGTAGCATGTATCAGTCTCTAGCGCCATATATACGTATGTCCACTTTTTAACTTTCTGTCTCCTTCGGTTAGCGGAGCTGTTGGCCTGTTCACCTTTCCATCCCCAGCACCTGGGATACATTGCTGAATGAATGAATGGACAAATAATTGATCAAATGGGTAAATGAATAAATGAATGAGTGAAGTGTTCGGCACAATGTTTGGCTCAGAGAGGACTCAGCAAAATAGAGCTTTTTATCACAGCGGATTAACAGGAGGAAGAAGAGCCCATTGTAAAGTCCAGCACAAAAAACTCTTGCCAGATCTTGGATTTATGGTCCTGTTGATAACTGTCTCCCTTCATTTGGTTTCCTTCTTGAGCTTGCCATGCAAAGATTTCCCTCTCTGTTGCTATTTTCTTCTTTCCCTCCTTGTCTTTGTTCCTGAGCACCCAGGGCTCCCTCCCTACAGTAAGCTGTCAAGA